>OY744528.1:137500490-137755490 GCA_963556195.1 Sepiola atlantica | reverse complement strand
CCCATAATTTATCTCCCATTGCAAAAAAAAAAAAAAAAAAAGAGGTTAACTGCCCTAAAACGCTAGAATGGCGTAGAAATGGAGGATCATTTTACGTTAAATTCATAGGCAAAACTGATCTCCCCATGCTAAAGTAATAGTTCTTTTTTTTGTTTTTGTGGGGTATTTTCTACTTTTGTCCAGTTTTTCAGCGTGTTCACACAATCTAAAAAAAGTAGAATTTATAATACCTTTTTTTCATACTGAAGTATCGACAGATGTTTTAACTTCATTAATTTCGTTAAAATTAGCTTGTGTAAAAAGGATGTTCAAAGTTTATTTTGTGTCCAAAAAAAAAAAAAAAGTTTTGGTGTGTAATAAAAGTTTAAAGCAATAAAAATATGCTTGGTCCAAGAAAAAAAAACAAGTGCGCATGTGGGAGGAAGGAGACAAGAAGTCATTCTTTGATAAAACAAAAGTCTTCTACCTCCCCTCCTCATCATGAATCGTTTGAAGTAAAGAGGGGAAAGGAAAGTAAGAGACGAAGAGAGAGGGAGAGAAAAAACAAGTTTGGTTTGTTTTATGGCATATCAACCTTTTATAGGTCATTTAACGCAGAAACATTGGTTTTAGTATGGTGAAAAGTTTTTATGCTTCAAGTTCTTTATATGTTCAAGTATTCATTGATAGTGTTTGGTCGAGTGAAAGGGGGGAAGGGGAAGGGGGAGGGAGGGGAAAGTGTTTTTTTTTGGGGGGGGGGTATTTGCAGAACATGATCGAGTTTTGCAAAGAGAAAAAGAAACAATAAAACATCAATGTTTGGTGCATTTTGGGCCAGGAAGCCGACATCTTCAGACAGCCTGATCTGGTAGCGCCAGGTAGAAAAAAAAACAAGATAAGAGAAAGAAAGAGAGAGCGAGAGAGAGGAAGAAAGAGAAATAAAATTGAGCCTGGGCACAAATCGGATTTAAGAAAAGCAGAAATCAAGTTTTTTCTGGATTTAAAGCAGAATTCTGCTCAGAAGTGGATTTTAGAAATGTTAGTCTTCTCTTATTTTAACACCAATTTCAATAAATATTCGATTTATCGAAATACATAAGTTTTTTTTTCCACCCACCCCTCACTATATTAACATCAAAATGGTTTATGCTTATTTAATTCTATGATGCAACATAAGATCCTGAAATACCGTATATATAGTAATCTGCAAACACCCATAATCACCTTTGGGATTTCTTAATTTGCATATTCATTTCATAAGCAGCTTCTAATAAATTAATATTCTGTAATATACATTTGTAATTTGCATTGTAATATTTTTTATATATATATATATATATATATATATATACAATAATTTTGTTGGTAGTAAAACGTTTGATATCGTGGGGATGCTGAGAACAGATACTGCACTTCGATCCTAGCCAAAAGACTATGAGAAATAATGGTTTTATGACTAAGCATTTTTAAATGAATGCAAAAAAAAAAAAAAAAAAAAAAAAAAAGCCTCGATTTCATTTATTATTATATTATCTTTTAACCGGGGTCGGTAGTGTAGTATCGGTTCTATTGTCATAAGATCCTCCCAAGAATTACATCCTCCTTTGGAGGTAAGAGATAATGTAATATCTATTCTGTTGTCACGAGACCATACTTACGGGCATTACTTTGTCCTTTTATTGGGCAGGGGGGGGGGGGGGGAGGGGTCTAGGTATTACCTCGGGGGGGGGGGGGGGGGGATCCTAGGGATTACCTCCATTGGGGGGGGGGGGGGGGGAGATTATCTCTTCTATTGTCATGACATTTTATCAGTCATTACCTCCTCCCCTGGGGATCAGTGTAGTATATATTCATTCAACATATCCTGACAGGCTAACAAAAATATGAGACCGGAGGAAGTATATTGCTGTAAGTATATTTCTAAACGTGTATTATCCAAGTTATCTCCAGGCAAGCACCACATTCACTAGATCTACATCTTTTTCTCTCATTTTCCGTCCCTCTCCCCAACCCTCTCTTTCTCCTTCGTCCAGCCAATTCCTTTCTTATTTTAATGCTCAAGTCCTAATTTATTGCCCCCTCCCCTTTCAAAATATTAAGATACGTAACGTTGATGAAGTCCAAAGAGAGTTGATATCTGCCAGTTACCCAAAGTAATACTGTAATCTTACAATTTTTGATCCCAGACATTGCAGAGTAAAACAAATGGTCCCAATAAATTCCTAATTTCTTGTCCCCCATCCCTTATTTCACAATAATATGAAGATAAATGATGTTGATAAAGACAACAGTGCAAAAAGATTTAATATATACCACTTACCAAAAGTAATACTGTAATTTTACAATTTTTGATCCCGAACAACGCTGAGTAACACAAGTAATCACGGTCAATTTCTAATTTATTGCACCTTTCCCCATATCCCTCAGACTCGAGCTCCTTTACTTACTAAATGTTAGGTATTATACATCTGGGGCAATGCCGGTCAAGAGAATATAAACTTTGTGAGTGTTTATTTGGTATTTTTCAAGTTTTAGCGAGACATACATACAGATAGACATTTGTCCTTTATGGAGGATGGACGAATTATACTCACCACTTTTACGATCGACAAGGGCTGGCAAAGGGACGATGGGTTCAAAGTGAATATCTGGATTTTGAACCACATCATCATCTCCCACATCTCCATCCTGGTTGCTTTCAACTGACTCACCAAACAATTTCTGACCTGCACCATGCCAGGTAAATGGCTTGCTAGGATCTGAAATGATCAATAAAAAAAAATATAATTCAAATTGAACATTTAAAAAGGTCATAACATTAGATTTTGATATAGAGTTGAATTCAAAATGATCACATGCTATTTTAAAAATGGCAACTATCCATTTGGATAGCCTTTCGACTCATTTGAAGCTTTATTTACCAAGCTTGACAAATTTTAGTTGTATAATTATGGTACAAGAACAAAAAAAAATTTTAAGTGATAAAATGTTACAGTTTATCAGAGGTATTTTGGAAATTGGAAATTTGTTTTACACCAATGCACATTTTGAAAATAAAACACGACAAGTGGCTATTATATTTTTTTAACAATATTTTGAGAAAACATCTCATTTTTCAGTGAATTGAGAAAAATCTTTTTTCTTTTTTTTTTTTAATCCTTTCTTTATTTCTCCGTTTCTATTGCTACTGAATATCCAGTCTGGCACGTGGTATCAATTCTGTTTTGAAGAAAGTTGAATTTTTTTCCCCTCTGGTTGTTCAAACAATTGTTTGAAGACAACCCAGATTTTGCCAAGAATCAAAACAAAATGTTATGATTACACGATATTAAGTGATTGCAAAAGTGATCTTAAGCACTTCCGGTAGATATTGCAATACTTATCCAGCTTTTATAGAAAACTTTTTTTTCTTTTTATTCACAAAATGATTCTGAAGAAAGAGGAATAAAAATAAATAATGTTGATGTATGATTTTGTGACAATTTCTTTTAAAATGTTTATTGAAATGTTAGTGTTAAATACTATTTTAAAGTGAATGATTCACTGTCCATTCCAGTTATTGGGTTAAATTGTAAGTTATTAAAGAAACTAAGGAAAGCAGATAATGGAAGCCATTTTCTTTAAAGCGTTTAACTGTCATGAAGCAGCAGGAGCCGGGCATTCGGCCAGGTGATGAGTGAGTGTCAGTGAATGTATATGGCAATGTTGGTTTTAGACATTTAGTCATGAAATGATGACCTTGAAGACGGAGAGGTTTGACAAAGTGATGGCGTAAGTCAGTCCGCAGATTTACCAAAACCATCAAATAGCGATGACGACTGGTGGTGGTATAGAAGTGAATCAAACAACTATAGTTTTTGGAATTGTGGTAAAATGGTGACTGAAGAAAAGATATCTTTGATAGGAAAAATTACCCCCACTCCAACAAATGGGGGTATTTAAATGTGTTTTTCTTTTTGTCCCAGTTGATTTATAAAATAGAAATGTTTTGAAGCAAACCAAACAATAGAAACCTACTGGAATCGCAATAAACAATTTATAAAATTACTTTTACACAGAAAGTAATTTTTACAAATTGTTTACCACCATCACAACATACTTTTATTTAACTAGTTTTGTAATTTAATATTTGTGACTTGTTTATATTGATTAAATAAAGTTTTGTAGATAAAAAACTATTTTTACTTTCGAAATTAAAAAAAATATATCAACAAAACATTAAGTGTGTTTTTTGGTTTGTTTATATAATTCAACCCACAGTAAAATAAATTTTTAAAAGAAAAAGTGTAAAAAGCAAAAATTCCAGTTGGCAAATCAATAAAATTGGTCAAGAGAAATGGACAAATCCTGATGCATAATAATGCCTAACCCCACATCACTATACAGAAGCGACACAAATTGGACTATGAAATTCAGCCAGACCTCTTGGCCACTTCCTGCAGGAGAAAATGTGGTCAAAATGCATCCACATAAGAATGTTATGCAATCGGCAAATAGAAAATTTGTGTGTCAAAACGTATTTATTGATTGTAACAGACCCCCACCCTAAGCATCGGAGTCATCGCTTATCAAGGCCGAAAAGCCACTCAAGTATAAAAGGTTAATGAGTTTGTCAGGTGGACGGTGAAACATCATGACGATTGGAAACGATAGTTGACACTGGACAGAATTTGATTTAACAGGGCGACAAGAACTTGTTAACATTGGCCGTAAACCCATCGATCATGGTAAGAAGTGAGGTCCTACATAGGTTCAGGACTATTTGTTAGTCGCCAAAACTCATGGAAACCAACTATGCTCAGCCACTCTAGATTTAACGGCTTGGGTAGGACTCTTTTACAGTGGTTGCAAGCAATTTTAAAGGCGCCGTTGGTTTCACAGCATCTATTTCATTGAAAGCAATTGAAATCGGCAGCACATTCAGCACGTCTGGCTGTTTGGTTTCTGTTGGAATTTCTTGGAGGATATGAAGTTCTCACCACCAATTAACCAATCAGTTATGTAGGATGCGATACACGACATTAACTTTTGAAAATAAAATGCAGAGGAATTTGATATGCGGCTGTCCTAGTTAGGCCTCGAGTAGCGATACACTCTACGATGGAAAGGAACATCAGGTCTTACTGAACTTCATTTTGATCTTAATTGAGACAACTGAGTGATTGGAAGATCCCAGTGAACACAAAACAATGGATAAGTACTGTTCAGGACAAGTTGTCAGGAAAAGATCAAGAAGGCTTACAAAATGTCCGTCAGCATCGGGTATACAAGTAGGTTTGTCAATTATCTGTCGGAGCATAAGGGAGGAAAATATTGTGACAAAACCTCCCTTCATTAGTCTTTCTATTCAACCAAAAACAACAAAAAAGCAAGGCCAGATTTTCTTATTGATCAGGACGTTTCGTGATGTTTGCCAAACTGACATTTCTTAAACAATTATAAAAAAAATAAAATAAATTTGATAAGCATTACCTTTTTGAAAAGCTGGTTTTTCCATGGTATCTGATTGAGCAGCCAGTGTGCTAAAAAGAAACTCCCCACCGGGTGGACTTTGGAATGGCATCGTACTAACACCAGCTATAAGTGAAAGACAAAATAATTGTTAGTAAAAAGTGGAGAGAGGAAAAAAAAAAAACTAGGTTATAAACTTACGAATTGTGTATAATTTTTTTTATATTTTTTTTTATTTTTATTTATATATAAAAAAAAATTTTAAATCGCAAAATGGTGGTTAGGGGATTAGAGAGAGAGAGAGAGAACAAACTAGGTTTCAATAAAATAACATTGTCTGCAGATATAACCCCCCCCCCCCACCCCATCATCAAAAATTTTTCTACACAGGAGAAAAATGCACGAAAACACTTCTTTCAAAGACCTTCTCCAAAACGGTTATCACAGGATAATAGGAAACGTTAATCAGAATTTCCACTGGGAAATCACCCCCCCCCACACACACACAGACACATACAAATGTTTTTATATGAATTAAATTCCTATTTATCATTATACTATAGACAAGTGTGCAAAGCAGTTAGAAGGCTTGCATTCTAACTGCTTGGTTACAGGTTCTATCCCAGCTCACTGCACCTTCAGAAGTTTAAAAAAAAATTTTTTAATTAAAAAAAGCATATACCATAAGCAAGTCTTAAGAGTGAAATTAGGTACAATGAAACTGTTCAGAAGCTGTTGGGTGGGGTGACCTCGAGAAACTAGGAATGGCAACTCTTGTGATGTAACTGATGAAGTAACGCTGGCTTTCATCATAGTGTCATCCATGTTTCAAATCAACACTGGGAATTTGAAATATAGACACTTACCGACACCTTATGTTTTAATGGAATTGTTCGAGACAAACAGATACATACGGTAGTCGACATAAGAAATGGTTCGTATGAAAGTAAGATAGAAAAAAAAAAAAAGCAAGAATAGATATTCTTCTGAAGACGCCTCAGCTCATCTAGTAATATCATTTGAAACGCATCGTATAGAGATGCTTGTTGGACGCATCTGCAAGATGCATCCATTCAAGCTGAACGTTTAGCCATGAAAATGCTATCGAAAACTGAAGCATGGCAGACTGACAAGATCCAATTTTTTTTTTTTTTTTTTTTTTTTTTTTTTTTTAACTATGATTTTCAAAATCAAAATGTTTCAATTTTTCATCTGAAGCAAGAAATTATTTCAACAAGCACTAGAATGCTTTCAGTTTGTTTGAATAAAAGTTTTGGTAAAGTAAACACAACATGGTCCGAAAGTTCTACCGAAAGTAACAATCACCAAAAGTCAGAGGTCAAGGTGATGCAACATTTCGTGCCACAAAAATGCCGTTCATACAGACGTTACGGTTGTGTGAGTGTCAAGAAAAGTAAATAAACTGAATTACTTGTTACTTTTGATAGGAGCAACAAAACTTTCGGACAACAAAAAGAAGTTTTCATCAGGTTTGCTTTATAATCTTGTCATTTACTTCTAAATCTTAAGGAATCAAAGCAACTTTTGCAAACATCTAAAAATATAGATTTTTGAGGTAAAGTATTCAAAGTATAACTTGGTGTAAGGTAAGATATTGCTTAATGGCACATCAACCCTTTTTGGGTAATTTCATGCCATGAATGTAGAAGGAAATATCCTTCATTTGAGTCTTAAGTCAGTGGGTCATTTATAGTCATTAGTTAAGAGCTTTGGTATTTTGAATTGTTGTCATTTTGGTGAAGGTTTTTATGCTTCAAGTTCTTTATATATTGAAGTATTTATTCATGATATTTGGTTGAGTGAATGGGAGGGAAGAAGAAGAGGGGAGGGAGGGAAGAAGAAGAGGGGAGGGAGGGAAGAAGAAGAGGGGAGGGAGGGAAGAAGAAGAGGGGAGGGAGGGAAGAAGAGGGGAGGGAGGGAAGAAGAGGGGAGGGAGGGAAATTGTTTTTTGTTTTGCAGAACATGATTGAGTTTTGTAAAGGAAAAAAAACAAAATATTAATGTTTGGTGCATTTTGAGTCAGGAAGTCAACTTCAAACAGCCTGATTTAGTAACGCCAGTAGGTTCTATTTGACCCATAGATGGGGCCTTACAGGTACTACCACTCCGGGCCAGAGTGGACCTGGGAGCAATGGCAACTAAGGGGGCGACTCCACATTCCCCACAGCTCCCAAATGCAAGCCTCACCACTGGATGTCTTAAGATTATACTCAGGACCATAACTTGGTGAAAGTTTTTTAAAATGTTTTAGCGACTGGCCGACCTACAGACAAGTGAAACTGCAAATCAGCATTCAAGGGATGATAAGTCCCTATGTAAGGATTCAAACGTGTACGTGCGAAATGGCATAAAAGCCGATGCCAGTTAATCGCTTGCCTGCTATTTGCTTACTTAATTACAAGTTCACCATATTTTCACCGCCGACACATTTTGATGAGATCCAGTCGAATAAGGTAAATAACTTTTCCGCAACGCAAGATATTTTAGCTTTCTGTACAAATTCGATTTAAATTAATATTAGAACCGGTTGGCAAGCAATAGAACAGACATCGGCTTCAAGTGATTTTAATCATGTCTTTAAATCTCATTTTTTTTTCTATCGGGAGATTTTCCCAGATCCGTCGATAATTAGCCTTTTCATTTAATGATAATGCTACCTATGCAAGGACAAATGTACATTAAAAAGCAACAATATAGATAAAATATTATCGGAAATATACTCATTGAGAAATAATCACAAACTTATATGAATAAACAAAGTGCAGAATGTTTTGATTTTATTTGCACATCTCCATTGGATGAAGAAAATACTGTTAATCCTTCCAGCGTTGACAGTTGCAAACCTACAGTGAATACGAACAACACTTTTCACACCAATCAACCATTTGATTTTGTAAAAAGAAAAACAAATTGTACGGACTTACGACTGGTGAATGAGGAAAATAGACTTGAACTTGACAACGAATCTCCAAAAAGCTTCAGTTCTTCCTTTGGTTGGCTTTTCTCATCTTTTTTACATGGAAGAGGTTTGGCTGACAGAAAAGAAAAAAAAGATTAAATGAAAATTAATTTGATAACTAGTTGTACCTACCCGGCATTGCCCGGGAGTAGTTTTACTTTCATTTTTCTTTCACTTCATACGCACTATACGGTTGGTTTATTTTTAAATATTTCTTTCCTAAATATAAGTCTGAATATTACATCATCGTTTGGTCTTAAAATTATCAATTGAACCAAATTGCTATAAAACTATAACGGATGATGTTAAACTAATGTTTTAATCAATGAAATTGGGTGTAAATAGAATCTCCATGTTTTCGTACAAGGAGTTGCCGAGAATGATTTTCTATTCGACAGTTTAAATGCTTTAAATTTCTTTTCAAATTTCGAATGGGTCACAAAGTAATTCATTTTTTTTTTTCTGTGCAAATATTAAGATAAAAAAGGGGACGGGTTAGGGTTAAATAGTAAAGGGTACGTTTGCTAGTTTTCATCTGATGATTTGGGTTCTACGGGCCACGTTCACATATACACAGGAAAACGGTGTCATAGGGTCAGCAAGTATGTCACCTCAACCTGCGTAGCCAGAAGAGAATGTGCCGTCACATAGCTAAAAAAAGAGAGGGAGCGAGAGATGCAGGCCAGTTCATGGGAGGCTTTGGAGTGAACAGCATATATCGAGAACAACAAGGTCGATTGTAAACTAAGGGACTAAAGACCCCAGATGTCAATAGCCCGGAACGTCCTCCGCGATCAACATCTTAATAAATGATCTTCAAATTAAGAATATCCTTTGTTTCTTCGTGCTGTTGTGAAACTTTAATTCCAAGTGCTTCAGTCACGTGAGGAGCAGACAACATGAGGTAGGATTTAATTGTGTATTTATGATTTGTGTTGATAAACATGTGACTTACGAGACATTGGACCTCCTCTTGTAGAGGAAGTATATGTAACAGTTTATGAAGAAACAAAAATGCATTCTGGTATTTTTTTTTTTTTCTTTTTTTTTTTTAAATGGGATTTTATAAAAATTTTATTTCATATTTTAACAAGTATTCAATGAATAGTAAATAATTTTAAAAAATGTGAAATTATCGACGGCTAACAGCATTTGCCGATAAGGTTAAAAAATTTTAAAAATATTTAGTATACCCCCACCCGACTCAAACCCGCAATATCCAGTTAAGAGAAAGTGGTGTCTTATTAATTGTGCCAAGATTGTTGTGTGATATAATAAGTGTAGAAAACTAAATCGCTTTCTTAATTTGAAATTATCTACAGAGATTGCGAGAGTTTATATATTTACATGTTTAGTTTTGGAGATTACAAAGTGTGCAATAAACATTAATATCAAATTATCAACCTGTTTGGCTTAATCTACTTGATCAATTTTTGAAATTTATTAAATATGTCTAAACCATCTATTAGTTGTCTATTATTCAAAATGTAAAAGTTAGTTTCAAGTTTATTTAAAGAGGAATCCAAACAAAAATTTGGGTGGGTAAGACTTTTCAGACACCATTTTTACTATTATGCATGTTGAACAGTAAATGTTAGGAATAATTATTGTTCAAATTTTACATTTCTTTCTATTATTGATTAGAAAATATTATATTTATTAAAAATAAACAAAATGTATTTTTTTTCGTTTTTTAACCATTTTAGAATTGATACCACTTCCTGTGGAGAATGAAAAATGTTCCTGCTGTTTAAAGAGTAGTGGTCAGAGTGCTTCCATGTGTCAGAGAATATTAAACCCTGATGTCTTAATATTAAACAAAAATAGAATATTCATATTACATTTTCAATAAAATTAATTCAAAATATACACACACACACTATATTATATATATATATATATATAAAGGGCTCAATCTGGGGCAGTTGATTATGAATTAAATATTGAGGTTGTAGGAGCTAGGTTATAATGCATTTACAGACCAACAAAAATATCCGCATTACTTCATATACTAAATATATATTGAATTAATACATGCAAATAATTAGAACTTCTGCCCAGGATGCAGTCATAAGGAAGCATTTTAATAAGTGTGTGTGTGGGGGGGGGGGGGGTTAAATATCTCAAAGCAATTGCTATGGTAAAAAGTGAAAAGAGATTACACAATTGAGTTGTTTAAAAAAAGTTTTGCGGAATTAATGTGTCGTTAATGAGCAAAATTTGATCAAATTTTAAACCATTTTTATCTCTTTTTACTTGCCTCCTCACGAGGGAAGAAATTTTAATATGAGGAAAATCCAGCTCACAAAAAAGTCTGGATTGGGACAAAAATAAAAACTGCCTTTGTCATATATATATATATATATATATATATCCCAACACATACCACGTGATATTCGCCTACACAAGGTTTCGAGATCATCCGGGAACTTCCAGGCACAAGAATCAGCCATCGGTAATCACCTCGTTAGTACAAGTAGCTGTTCTGACAAGTATTCCGATGGGTGGTTTTCTGTTTTACACAGTGCCAGGTCGAACTACCATCTCAATATTATTGAGGCGTTAGTCATTAACAACTCTCAACCTAGCCTGTGTAGACAAAAGATTTTGAAGCATCAGTTGGAGATCTTTAATGATTCAAAGCCACCATAACGTTGAGAGATTTACCTTTTTTTTTTCTTTTTTTTTTTCCCCCTCTCAATCGTTTCCTCCAACTGAAATAAGTTTTTTTCCCCTCATATCTCATTCGACTTTTAGTTTTTAATTTATCATTCTGACGTTTCCTCTCAGAAGGTCAGACGATAAGGCCTTAAGGTAATTTTAACAATTTTCCTTTTTTTTTTTCCACTCGTCTGTTTCATTGATTATAATAATGCTTACTCTAAAATTAATCCTACGATTCTGTTGTACACGAAATTTACTTACATATATACATATATATATAAGTTTTGAGGTTGTAATAGACTAGATATACATTCGGATTGAACACATAACTTATTTCGACCGTAACTAGGTCTCCTTGGATGTGTTTCCAACCGTCATTCAAACCTAAATGAAAGAGTTTTAACACCTTTATATATCTAACAATAATTTAAAAATGAAGTAAAAATAAAGAATAAAATAAAAATAAAAATAATTGCGCCGATATTCTATTTACTGATTGGTCTCTATAATATAGGGAGGATGGGAAGGGGTCATTATGTTAATTAATAAAGTAGGGTGGTGGCATTAACGAAATATAAAAATATGTGGAGTCAAAGTACAAAAATAAAATAGATGTCTTATCTTTACAAGAAGTTAATCCTCGATTTAAAAGGTGGATTATAACTGATCATGATTAAAACCTAAATGTGTCCGTTTAAAAGTATGATTATAAAAATTAAAAAATTATGTTACAATGCGAAAGTTTGGATTAAAATCACGAATGTTATACATTTAAAAATTAAATTTATTACATTTCTAAAAATGAAAGTACGGAAATTACGATTAAAATTAGCACTGTAAAATAAGTTATGTTTTCAATCCGAATGTATATCTAGTCTATTTCAACCTCAAAACTTATGCTCTGTTTGAACGGACATAGAGCTCTCTGATTCGAATTCCTATCGAAACTATTCGAACCTACAAACTTATATATATATATATATATATATATATAAAATATATCAGAGATGAATAAATAAATTTACCTGGAAGAGAAGGACTTTTCTCCTTGTTTGAGATTTTTAAATCTTCCGGGTCACAACCCCGACATCCAGAACAAGGTGGTTTTGTTTCATACAAATAGAAGTGATCAGGTAAAAAGAACTGACGAGCTTTTGTTACTTGTTCAGGAGTTGCCTCGGTCGTACTGACAAAGAGCACATCATCTGAAAGGATAGACAAAGATGATATCGGTTAGGATCATAAAAAGTTTGGGAAGAAAGAGGTGGTATAAGTGGCTCATCAATTAAAAGAAAAGTTTATTATCCATTTTGGGGCATCGCTTATTCTCAGCAATCATCTTATTTCAACTTTTAATGGGAGGTAGAAAGAAAGAAAAAAAAGATACAACCACACATACATAAAAAAATGAGATATAGAATTATCTTTGATATTTCAAAATGATTCTTGTAAATTCATTTTTTTTACAATGACGAGATGTATTTGACATACACGAAAATCGAATCAGTATTTTTTTCCTTTTCTTTGTTTTTAATTTCTTCTTAGTCCAATTAAATTGACACTCAAAATGGCATGAATTTGCTGAAGTTACAGGATTTGCTCTTAATTTCTTCCATAAAATAAGTGTGAGCTATAAATTATTTAAATAAAAAAAAATATAATTTAGGAAACTGTCGAGATGATGATTTGCATGTTTAAAGACTTTAATGAATGAAAAGTCATGTTCGCTTTAAATTGAGAGAGAGCGAGAGAGAGAGAAATGGCGAGAGCGAGAGAGAAAGAGCGAGAGCGAGAGTTGGGGATAGAGAAGTTTCCAAATAAAAAAGATATTACGCATTTTTTATCTCTTCCATTTTTTGCCCATGTCAGTTTTATATAAAGCTTATTTTGCGTCGAACAAATTTCATCAAAATTAAAAAGTAAAATAACTCTTAATATGAAAATATCCAGACTCCACAAAAAAAAAAAAGAAAATATAAAAACCATGTGACGTGTTTGTCTTTTATGAAACTGCAAACCTATTTTGATCATTGAGTCTTTCATTCCTTTTGTTGGTGTCATCACTTTTTTGTGTGCATTCTAAACTTCATAGATTCCAATTCCCATGTCTATTTGTAGCCAGGATAGAGTAGAGTATGGAACTTTTTGTTGACAAAACATCTTTAATTATCGAGAAAATAATTTGGTGAAATACACCTTTAATTATCGAGAAAATAATTTGGTGAAATAGACCTATTCAACATTTAAAAAGCAGATTTGAACATTTCAAATCACAATTCAACATCATTTCTATGCTTTCATGACATTCTTAGAAATATTGCCTTCATCAGAAATTGCAAGAACTGAAATCAAAATCTACAACCAAGTAACATCCCAGCCAGAGCGATTCATTATGTGTGACAATGTCGGAATATTTATTTTGTAAACCTTGTAGGTTTACTCAATAATATTTGATAAAGAAAAATGGATAAAATATCAGCAGAAACTTTTAACAAATTTATTACAACTGAACACAGAATAAAATAATGAGTTAATTGCCGCTGTAACGCGAGATGAAATAAGACAATCTTTAAGACGTGGTCTGTTTATCTTTTCTCCAGGCAGCCTCTATCGACAAGGGCGATAACTCTTAACCTTACCGAATGATGCAAGGGAGATAAATCGTTTTGTTAGTTATCCCTAACAATTTACTATGCCAGTATCGGATTCCAGCAATCCTTTCCAAGTCAGACCTCAAATTGTTTCACAGGTTTATAGAGGAAATGGTATCTTTTAATCAGGTAAGTCCATTATTATAAATGCTTGCCTATGCGTAAAAACGATGCTTTGGTAGGATCGTGGACCCACCAAAGAAACTAAAATGATTAATATAATTAAAACAAGTATTGTTGAAAACGACTTACCCTCCCGTTCAGAGGAACTAATAAACAATTGTCGTGACAAAGGTGATTTGACGATTTCCTTGGTGTCTTCCAATCTGTCCATTGGTTTGGATTGCTCTGCAGCATAGGCACCAGCCATCATTTTGGCTTTGTCAAATGCTTGCTTAAATTCAGTTGCAACTTCTGCACTTTTAAAACGAATTGACAGCTGCTGATGAGTGGGCTCGCCACCATCGGAAGAGTCCATTGCATACCAGACCCAGACTTTGCCATTGCTCTGGTGCATCGGCTTTAAATCAAGGTCTGCTGTGATGTAATGATTGCAACACACCTGAAAAGAGAAAACAAGGAGAATAGGTAAAGAGGAGGGCATTCGAAGCTGACATCCTTGTGCCAGATTAGCGCAGAAAGTAGACGGACATGTACTAACGTTTGATGGTCAAATAATTACATGTGCAGGCATAAAAAGAGAAGAGAATAAAAACTGACGCAGCCTTTTCTCAACGACAGACATACTTTCAAACAGGGGAATGTTTTTAATGAATTTGAGTTTTCTGCAAAGCAGACGGTCAGAATCTGGCTGGAATATTATAAGGCAAAAAACATTTTATGCCATTCTGGTGTGGACTGAAGCACGTTCAGATTTTGCAGATGTCACACACAAAATAAACTAGCAAGAGTTTAGAGGTTCATTTGCTACCATATTGGCTGCTGTAAGAAAGCGATTCAGCAGGAAAAACACTTGTTTCTTCATTTATTTATTTATAACAGTTCGATAAAAAACAAAAAAACTATTCATTAAAAAAACGACTTAATGAATCAATAAAACGCGTACAGAAAATTGTGTTAAAATCTGTTAATTAAAAAGTTTTATTTAAATCAGGCTATCTCAAATTTACTTTTCGCTATCTTCCTTTATCAAGTCATTAAAAATAATGTTATCTATGATATCAGCGTGGTAATCAAGGGAGGCGCAAGAGCGCTCTATCTCTTAATAGACTTCAAAAACAGCCTATGCTAGAAATCTCATTTCTTTGATCAATCATAAATCAAAAACCAATAAACCAAATTAGTTAAAACTTTGCACAAAATTTTTATTTGATAGGTTCTATAAGTGTGTAGAATTTCAGCATCAGTAGTCAAGGCAACCCAGAGATCCAGAAAGGTTAGGCATGATTTTGTGTTATCCGTGTGTACGTACGTACGTATGTGCCACCCTGTATCTCATCAACTATTTGATGGATTCAGCTGATTTTTGGCAGAGATAGAGGTTCTAGGGTCTAGTTGATGGCATTTTAATTTCAGTTTACAATATACCTTAGTTTTCCAGAAAATTCCAAAAAACCTTAAAAATGACCCTTTATCACTTAATTAAAAATAATGTTATCTATGATATCAGCGTGGTGATAATAATTATAGTCGCTTTTAACAGTAATTAAATTACAAAACAAACCTTAGGGTGCATGTGTGCTAATCTGGTGCAAACTTAACTTCCATCCAAAACTATTTTTTTTTAATTTGTATTCGTTATAAACCACATAAGTAGATAATCCTGTGGATTGTGGCGATCAAACAAATCAACAATCGTAGATCTGAGAAGAGTCTTTGAGCCGTTCCCTTAAACTGGCACTGTCCAACCATTCTTACCTTTAAGACTTGTTCTCGTCGCATGACGATACGCAACTTTTTCGTCTGGGTATTCTTCAGAATCTTAATATTACCAATGCCACGCTCTTTCCATTCAGAACCACAAAACCTGTAAAGTTTAGCCCGATGTTCAAACAGACAGGCTTCATCTTCCTCCCCCGTTTTGACGTCCACTTTCTCCGGCAGGGGGACAACGGGCTCAAAATAGATGTGAGAATCTTCACCATCCTTGTTCACATAATAACCATCATCTCCAGTTTCCGCAGATTTGGCCTCATCAGTTTTATGTGTCTGGCCCAAAGAGAAAGGAAAAGTTGATTCAGTAGACGGCGAATTAGTAGACAATGGGTTCAGAGCGGCACTGGATGGGCCCGGCCCAAGAAGACCTTTGCCTGGGGTTTGTGCAGAGGGTTTAAATGTAAATTCAAATTTAGCAGGTGTGCTTGAAGCGGCCGGCTGAATTGTCGAAGTTGAAGTCAGGGAAGGTGTGGAGGAGGAGCTTTGAGTAAAGGGAAACGTATTCGGGGCTTTGTTCTCGTTGCCGGTGGACGGAGTGATGCCAAATATGCTTTTCTGTCCTGCTTCTTTGTCAGAACTTGATTTAATGTTTGCTGCTGTACAAAAGAAAATATAAAGACAGAAATATTAGAAACAGAAAGGCAATTAACATTTTAAAAAGAAAAAAAAAAAAAAACTCATGATAAAAAATACTAAGAGATACTAAATTAATCCTTATGGGAGGTGATAAATAACCAGAAAGATCATACGAAAATTAAAAAATTTTGATTCAATTGTAGCATAGTGACTTAAAATATCTTACCGACTACTGAACACAAACAGATAAAAACATTTTTTTCTTTTATTAATGTTAAACTAGGATTAAAAATTTTTTTTAACAAGCTGCGCATGCGTGGTCCCCCTCTGTATGTGACGAGTGTAAAATGCAATAATTTGGGCAATTTGGGGCATTTTTGACCCCCGTTGTACCCCCTGGAGGCGCGAACCAGAATTTTTCTGAGGTTAAGGATGTTCATTTTATATGCAGAACAATTGCCTCTACATTTTGGCCAAGTTTCAGAGAAATTGAATGGATGGATGGAAAGTTATGGGGCAAAAAAATGTCATTTTTTGCCATTTTGGGGTCTTTTGACCCTCTGGGGGGCTAACCAGATTTTTTTTCAAAAATCGGAGAATGTCACTTTCTAACCTGACAAAAGTTACAACTTCATGCAAAATTTCAGAGAAATTCAATCGATGGTTGCGGAGAAAAATCCGGACGGATGGAAATGCCTCAAAACATAGGTTCCCCCGATTTTATAAGTCGGGGGACCAAAAATGCCCATATGTAGGCACCATTAATAGTTTTAAAATTAATAGGATCCAAAGTGGTTACATTTTTAACAATTTTCGTTTGTGTATAAATATTTTTTTTAAATTAAAATTACAGCACAAAACAAAAAAATTAAATAGTACCCCCCCCCCGCAATCAGTAAATAAAGCTTAATTGATTTCTCGTAATTCAATGTTATATCATTACTAAGTGTTGTTTTTGTTTTATTCAATTCGGTTTAAATTGCGTCCGCGGTTACATAGGCCGAAATGCTGTGAATATCAAAACCAAGAAGAGAATAATAACCCGAATATAAATAACGAGCTGCATTGGCCAGATTGCTATCGCTATACAAAGTTCGCTACTTGAAACCAAAATTTTCAATAAACATTTCAGAAGTTTCTTGCAAATATTATTTTGTAATTAGGTTTCGGAATTTTTGAGATGAGGGTTGATAATTTGTAGAATTTGGTATATTTATAAATAAAATGTATTTTTTTTTTATTGTTTCGTTTTTTAAACCATTTTAGAATTGATACCACTTTCTGTAGAGAATGAAAAATGTTCCTGCTGTTTAAAGAGTAGTGGTCAGAATGCTTCCATGTGTTGGAGAATATTAACCCCTAATGTCTTAATATTAAACAAAAATCCAGATTACATTTTTAATAAAATTGATTCAAAACACACACACACATATATATATATATATATATATATATATATAGATAAGGGATCGATCTTGAGCAGTTGATTATGAATTAAAAATTGAAATTGAAGCAGATTCCCGAGTTCGACAAGGTTCACCCGAAGAAGGTCGGAGGTTATATCAGCCGTAACGTTGTGATAAAAACACCCAAGATGAGAACAGTAGTCCAAATATACCAAATTCTACACATTTTATAAGTTTGCCTTTTTTATTTTATTACATCACTTTACTGTCAATATAAACAAAACTATTGCATATAAATATATATAGACAAAATAGGACAATAGAATTACAAATGAATAACACCAAACATTGATTTATGATGAACTGTTTAAAAACCGGATATGAAAATTAGGCATCTGTACTAATATACATATACATAGTATTTTAAAATATCATGTTGATTTATTGAATTAAATGACGTTAACTCGTTTTGATGGTAATATAGGAATGATAAATGAAATAAAGATTTTGCATTTATTCATTTAGATGAATCATCATCTAAAAAATTTCGAAACATACCGTCTGGATGGTATTGTCAGTGTGCATGTGTCAAGAACGCATCTTGTTACAAATAAAATAGCTAAAAAACAAAAACCCGTCCACGTTCCCGATTTAATGGCCATGTGTCAAATTGTATGTACTTACAATATGAGCAAACAAAATTAACTTTTAGTAGTTATTATAATAATGTTTAGGAACTGTCTGAATGGTATTGTCTGCGAATATCTTGTTTATTTTTTCACAGGTGTTTACCTACTATTAAAATATAAAAGTATTTTTAAGAAAACACCAGTTTATCGTTTGTCGATGACCCCCCCCACTTATAAAAAGAAAGAAATGGCCATCTTATATAAATAGATTTTGTCCGTCCATCAGTCACAAGTTTTTTTTCTTTGTTTTTTTTTTTTAAACATAAATAAATTTGTCTCATTTCAAAATATCAGAGATCTTGACTACTTTTAAATGGAGAATATTGCATCAATAGTAAATAATAAATTCCCAACAAATAAAGCGGATGCCATGGCCGAAAATCGAAATGTTGAAATCTTCAGTCTGAGGTTCTACCAACTAACCCATTTCGGCTTTCTTATAAATAGAGCTTAAAACATTACCTTAAACAATTATAGCTTTGGTGTGACGTCATATTTAATTTACTAGAATTAATGGGTTCATAGGGGTCATATTTAATTTACTAGAATTAATGGGTCCATAGGGGTCATATTTAATTTACTAGAATTAATGGGTCCATAGGGGTCATATTTAATTTACTAGAATTAACGGGTCCATAGGGGTCATATTAACTTTACTAGAATTAACGAGCCCGTAGGGATCATATTTAATTTACTAGAACTAACGAATCTGTAGGGGTCATATTTAATTTACTAGAATTAATGGGTCCATAGGGGTCATATTTAATTTACTAGAATTAATGGGTCCGTAGGGGTCATATTTAATTTACTAGAATTAATGGGTCCATAGGGGTCATATTTAATTTACTAGAATTAATGGGTCCATAGGGGTCATATTTAATTTACTAGAATTAATGGGTCCATAGGGGTCATATTTAATTTACTAGAATTAATGGGTCCATAGGGGTCATATTTAATTTACTAGAATTAACGAGCCCGTAGGGATCATATTTAATTTACTAGAACTAACGAATCTGTAGGGGTCATATTTAATTTACTAGAATTAATGGGTCCATAGGGGTCATATTTAATTTACTAGAATTAATGGGTCCGTAGGGGTCATATTTAATTTACTAGAATTAATGGGTCCATAGGGGTCATATTTAATTTACTAGAATTAATGGGTCCATTGGGGTCATATTTAATTTACTAGAATTAATGGGTCCATAGGGCTCATATTTAATTTACTAGAATTAACGGGTCCATAGGGGTCATATTAACTTTACTAGAATTAACGAGCCCGTAGGGATCATATTTAATTTACTAGAACTAACGAATCTGTAGGGGTCATATTTAATTTACTAGAATTAATGGGTCCATAGGGGTCATATTTAATTTACTAGAATTAACGGGTCCATAGGGGTCATATTAACTTTACTAGAATTAACGAGCCCGTAGGGATCATATTTAATTTACTAGAACTAACGAATCTGTAGGGGTCATATTTAATTTACTAGAACTAACGAATCTGTAGGGGTCATATTTAATTTACTAGAATTAATGGGTCCATAGGGATCATATTTAATTTACTAGAATTAATGGGTCCATAGGGGTCATATTTAATTTACTAGAATTAATGGGTCCATAGGGGTCATATTTAATTTACTAGAATTAATGGGTCCATAGGGGTCATATTTAATTTACTAGAATTAATGGGTCCGTAGGGGTCATATTTAATTTACTAGAATTAACGGGTCCGTAGGGGTCATATTTAATTTACTAGAATTAACGGGTCCATAGGGGTCATATTTAATTTACTAGAATTAACGGGTCCATAGGGGTCATATTTAATTTACTAGAATTAACGGGTCCATAGGGGTCATATTTAATTTACTAGAATTAATGGGTCCGTAGGGGTCATATTTAATTTACTAGAATTAATGGGTCCGTAGGGGTCATATTTAATTTACTAGAATTAACGAGCCCATAGGGGTCATATTTAATTTACTAGAATTAATGGGTCCATAGGGGTCATATTTAATTTACTAGAATTAATGGGTCCATAGGGGTCATATTTAATTTACTAGAATTAATGGGTCCGTAGGGGTCATATTTAATTTACTAGAATTAATGGGTCCATAGGGGTCATATTTAATTTACTAGAATTAATGGGTCCATAGGGGTCATATTTAATTTACTAGAATTAATGGGTCCATAGGGGTCATATTTAATTTACTAGAATTAATGGGTCCATAGGGGTCATATTTAATTTACTAGAATTAATGGGTCCGTAGGGGTCATATTTAATTTACTAGAATTAATGGGTCCATAGGGGTCATATTTAATTTACTAGAATTAATGGGTCCATAGGGGTCATATTTAATTTACTAGAATTAATGGGTCCATAGGGGTCATATTTAATTCTAGTGCTTAAAAAAGAAAATAAATAGTTATTTTTTTTAAACCTTTTAAATTGTCCGTGGTCATGAAAATAGAAGAGTCTAAGAAAAGAAATGTTTCTTAAAAGAGACTTTGCAATGTGAACGCTTTAGTTTCTTTCAGAAAATACTTATTCCGACTGCACATAAAATAATTTTGTAATGGCATGTTATGGGAAGCAATAAAAACAAACATAGAAAGTTAGTCATTTTATTATTTCGGACAACCCTCTGCCATTTATGAAAAAGTGTTTTTCTTGGAGGGGAAAAAAAGAATTTTTATGAACACCTCACATCAGATCTTTAAAAGTCTTTTTCATTGTGAATTTTCGTTTTCAAATATATTTTAGAATATATTCTGAAGGATATCATTTAAAGTTCTGATATTTTCAAATATTTCTGTTTGCATTTTGAAAATTTTGCTGCTTTACTGGGAAAAATCATTTACCATAATTTTTATTCGTGAGTCTGGCATTTAATTGTTACGTAGTGAATTGCCAGTATCGCTTTATGCGTCAAAGTAAAATGTTCTTATGTAACATTTTTTTTTAAATTAATTTAAGAAACATTCTATGAAATATTATGTATTTGCTTTAAGCCAAGTAATTATTGAAAGAAACATTCCTAACTCAGATTTTCTAATGTAAAAAGTGCGAGATTATTACTAGTGCATTATGAACAAGTGAAGTGAAACTTATGTATCTACTAAATAAATGACCCCGGTGTAATGGATGACAATCAGAGTAGATGTTAATGAAAGGGTAAAAACTCTGCCAACTTTCTCTAAAGAGAAAATTTTGAAAATAAATATATAACAGCATAAGCAAAGCAATTAATGTGATTGAAAATTAAATTTCTTTTTTCATGACATTCACTGATGTAGACCCAAAAATATTAACAAATCTGATTTTTATGTAGCTTTTGTTATTAATCTATTCCGGTCAATGAAATCGAGGAAAAATCTCACTTTATTTTATATACAAGTGGGCTGATAATGAGCCCAAGAAAATTACATATTTTGTGTTATTATTTATATATATATATATATATATATAATAATCCAGGTAAAACATCAACAGGGTAGTAATCCAAAGAATTTCAACCGGGTTTATAAAAAGTGCTCAATATCAAATAGAGCTTTTTATGATGATTACTTTTATTTACACAGACATGTACAAAATCTGCGACACTGGCATGTCGATGTTATCGATCAACAGCTATTATAAACTGAGATCTCATCAGGCAGAGTTAGAATCCGATCTTAACCATAGATCATATTTGGAAAGAACCAAATATAATCTACAGTTAAGATTGGATTCTAACTCTGCCTGATGAGATCTCAGTTTATAATAGCTGTTGATCGATAACATCGACATGCCAGTGTCGCAGATTTTGTACATGTCTGTGTAAATAAAAATAATCATATATATATAGAGAGAGATAGAAGAAAAAAGAGTGATAAATAGGCTCTATCTCGTATATTGAGCTAAACCTCTTCACTATAGGTTCCATCTACTAAAAGTTTTACTTTTGGTTTATATTTGATCATATATATATCCCCCTTTTTATTTTATTTACTTACTATTATATATTTTATTTATTTATGAATTTTCCAACGAATGTTAAGTCTGCACTATTTTGGATTTAGTTAGTTTCTCTGGGAATTTAAACTGCATTTTCCTTTTCTTTTTTTTTGTCTTTTTGTTTAAAATAACTCAAAGCTTCTTTAGACTATATATATATATATGTAGAAGGATGAAAAGGAATTAGAAAAGCAAAAGTCAAATCTTATTTCTATTCAGTTGCTCAGAGCAAGGTATATTCCTTTGCGGAATATACCTTGCTCTGAGCAACTGAATAGAAATACGATTTGACTTTTGCTTTTCTAATTCCTTTTCATCCTTCTACATATCTATCTGCTCTATCCTGGATATTGAGCTGTATACTTTTCACAATAGGTTTTACCTTTCCTAAAAGTTCGCTTTTAGTTCACCACTTATTATATATATATATATATATATATATATATATATATATAGTAATCCAGGATAAAAATCCGAAGAATTTCAACCGGTCTTATAAAGAGTGCTCAATATTCAATAGAGGAAAATATTCAATAAAGGAAAAACCAAGAGATAGTTTGTTTTTTTTTTTATATATTCATATATGAAGTCTTTCATAACCATTGACTTCTCACAGCCTGGACTCTCTGGCATTCTAGTACTACTTTCCGTCATCTCTCCACCATGGCAACCCCAAACTTTGATGTACTTGTATGACATTTTTCTTAAAATTATCATCCTGATGAAGTCTTACAATAAAGACGAAACGTTAATGAATATATAAAAAAAACTCTTGCTTTTTCCTTTTTCATCTCCCATTATGTGAGATTACTTCCTTTCTCATATATATATATATATTTGTATGTAAGCACATACTAAGTTACACAGCCTGTTTTTGTTTGTAATTAGTCTCTGAAGATTGGGAAAATTCTTACTTACCGGATGGAGTAAAGCCAAATACAAAAGTATTGTTTGTCGTACTACTTGGGAAGGGGAACTCAGATTTGGATGAATTGAAAGTGGTAGTAGATGCCCCTGGTTTCGGGGTCATACAGGCAGAACATTGTTGCTCATTGGCGTTGCACCGCAGAAGACAAGTGCTGCATTCCCAGTCACCTGGTGTGATCTTGAAAAGTTCATTAAGGGGTACATTGCTGTTTGGTGGTGGCAGTGGGTCAGGCTTGGGGGTGGCCGTCACCAGCTTGGTGGTAGTAGATGCCCCTGGTTTCGGGGTCATACAGGCAGAACATTGTTGCTCACTGGCGTTGCACCGCAGAAGACAAGTGCTGCATTCCCAGTCACCAGGTGTGATCTTGAAAAGTTCATTAAGGGGTACATTGCTGTTTGGTGGTGGCAGTGGGTCAGGCTTGGGAGTGATCGTTTTCCCAAATACATTTGCAGTTTCATTGCAAAACACAAAACCTGTACTACTGCTGGTGGTAGTTGTCGGTGTGGCCATTGGAGAAAATTTGAAACCAGAACCGACTGTATTAAACACTGATGTTGAGGCTGTGGTGGTGATTGTGGCACCAAACACAAATTTACTGGTACCAATACCTGGATTTAATCCAGTGTCTTCAGTTTTTGATGAAGAAAGGCCTGCAGAATCAAATTTAAAGCCAGTCTGTGTTACACAATCCGTGTTAATGAGAGTCTTATTAGATGTGGGCGACTGCTGTACATCCTCTGGCTTAACTCCAGGCTTAAGCGTATAACAAGCAATACATTTTAGAACATTTTCTTCATTACGTAGATAACAGCCATCACATTCCCAACTGCCTTTCTGAGACTTGAACATCTCGGACAACAAAGGTAGCGAAGCGGAACCAGAAGTGGCGGCGGGGGTCTGTTTCTCTGCTCCTTTAATGCTGCCGGAGTTCTCTGTCATCACGGGGACAAGATCTTTACCCTTTACAAAGGCTTCTCGGAATTGTTCAGCTATCTCAGCAGTCTTGAACTTGGCCGCAAAATTCTCAAACTTTATCTCCTCCTCAGCAAAGTCTTGGGCCATCCAACACCAGGCCTTGTCAGATCCATGCATTGGGGTCAGCTTCATCTCTGAAGAGAGGGAATGGTTGGCGCAAAGCTTTAACACCTGTTCGCGTCTCATCAAAAGACGGCTCCGGTTGGTGCTCTTGTTGCGTAACAGCTTCAGCTCACCAACTCCACGTTCTTTCCACTGCTTAATATCTTTGTCAAATCTAAAGAGTCGAGCACGATCCCCAAACATTTTCTCCTCCTCTTCTTCACCGGTCTTCAAGTCAACTAGTTCAGGTAGTGGCACAACTGGCTGAAAATCAACATTTGGTTCATATTCTTCAACTTCATCGTCTTTGCCGCCTTCGGATGAGCTTTGGAATAGCTTACCACCAGGGATCGGCAGAGCTTTGTCACTTGGAAAGAGAGTGAACGTCGGTTTAGTTTCCATAAAACCCATCTTCTCACTAGGGTTTGCAGATTTGCTGGCACTTGTCCCAGCTGCTGGCAGAGATGAGGGCATCAACTTAACACTTTCAGTTGTTGGTGTAGCGATGCTGCTCGGAAATGCGAAATTCTCAAATGGGTTTGGTGCACTGCTCGTAGCCTCACAGGTAGAGTCTGTACTTTCTTTCGCTGTTTGGGCATTGAACTTAGTGAGATCAAAGTCAACTTTTGGTGAATCTGAACGAAACAAAAGAGGAAAATGTATAGATATTAAATCAAAGGAAACAGAAATGTCCCTCCCCAACCATTCTAATTTTAATTTTAATAATGATGAGACCCATGGAAATTCTACGGTTGATGAAGAGATTTCAAGAAAATATTCCGAAAGTACTAACGCCCTAAAATTTTAAATACGGAGAATTTAAAAAATTTCATTTATTTTGAGTTATTGAAAGTAAAAGATATCTATTTCTAAATATATACAAAAATAATGCAGATTAAGGAAGCAAATATACGTATATAGATGCAATATATGGAATAGCAGGTTAGGGTTAGTTTTTAATGATGATTGTTTTCCGTTTACTTGTGTTTTTACAATTTTTGAAGGACGCACTGTTTGGCAAGGTCACGGGCCAGATAGGCGTTAGAATAGGAGAAAAGCAAACAGAAAACGAACGGAGAATGACATCATTAGGGAAGGGAGAAGGAGATTGGTAGATGATAGTTGAGTTAGTGACTAAAAGCATGGGCTCGTAAACCAGTATAAGCAAGATTATGCCCCTCTCCCTTCTGTGTGAAAAACTCAAATGAATTATTCACCATCCAGAAACTAAATATATTGGAGGTGATCGTATTAATTTCAAACAGTCGTCGGATTTTATTCAGACAGAAAGAACTTGATTGAATTAGTTTGATTTTAGCTTCTTCAGTGATTCTACCAAAACTACCCGCCAGTCTCCGATTGATAAAAGCCACACACCCAACATACGTATCTTTGGAGCTTTAAGCAATTTAAATACGAAAAGTTATATTCTTTTTTTTTTTTTTTTTTAAATATTAAACTAATCCTCCATTGTACATATACAACGGTGAGACATGTCGCCCACTAAAAGTAAAGGTTGAACATCGGAAAGCCGTAATAAGTGGAGATATTGAAAAGTTGGGTATGATTGACCAAATATGGAGGGCAACGAGAAACCATCTACTCTTGTGGAATGAAGTAAAAATTATAGACAGAAGAATGGCATAGAGAAAGATGTCTCAAAGAAGCAGCACATATGTTGGGTGACAATGGCTTCCTTCTCCTATGTAGACCAAGTATTGAATTTAATGCAATATAGAAAGCAAAAACAAGCAGTGCGTGCGTGCGTGGTCCCCCTCTGTATGTGACTCGATGTGGCGAATGTAAAATGCAATAAATTTGGGTAATTTGGGGCATTTTTGATCCCCCCTCTGGGGACGCGAATCAGAATTTTTCTGAGGTCAAGGATGTTCATTTTATATCCAGAACAATTGCCTCTACATTTTGGCCAAGTTTCAGAAAAATTGAATGGATGGATCAAACGTTATGGGAGAAAAGGGTCATTTTTTGCCATTTTGGGGCCTTTTGACCCCCTGGGGGGGACTAACCAGATTTTTTTCAAAAATCAGAGAATGTCACTTTCTAACCTGACCAAAGTTACAACTTCATGCAAAATTTCAGAGAAATTCAATCGATGGTTGCGGAGAAAAATCAGGACGGACGGACATGCCTCAAAACATAAGTCCTCCGATTTTATAAATCGGGGGACCAATTAGAACACCATTAAAATAAGATTAGGTTTAGGTGCCGAAAATTCATACTAAAATTGTCCACATGGTGCAAATTGTCCACATGGTTATGTAAACGGAATGAATTCGTTTATGTGTGTGAATCTTTTGTGAACGCTTTCAGAGTTTTATTGCATGTATAATTTTACTAATGTTACCTCTGATGAATACGAGTTGAAAGATCTGAGATAATGTATAAAAATTAAGCCCTTTATGGAATAGCATAAGTTAGGAAGCAAGACAAGTAAAGCAAACACTTTGTGAAAACCTGCAAATAAGGAACAGCCAGAAATAAAGCCAATTAGAGATCTTACAAACAAAAGAAAAGGAGGCTACGTGTATACGTTACTAGTAAATTCATCTAACATTTTTGATCAGAAAGTAATTTTGTCGACTTTATAGCAAATCAACGCTTGATGGAGGAGGAATTCTTTAATGCTGAAACAATTGAGTGAGCACTAGAAGTTGGCCAGAAATTGTGCATTCAGCATTTTGCCATCGGGATTACGGCATCAATTAGTGATGCAATGGGATTTGACCTCAGCATAATCCGATTCCATAGGTCATAATAGACAATCACGCATCCTCTTGTCTTATCGACCATACAGACAACCTCAACAGATGAATTTGTCTAAAGTAGACAACATGCAGTTGGGAGAAGATTACCTACTTTAAACAGCAGGTAAGTGAAGACTGTGCAGCCACAATGTGTGCATTGACAGACCTCCCTGGTGGCAGGTGTTATTTTGGAATTTTCCATCTACTAGACCAGTTGCTCTAGAAAGAATTTAGAGTAGAGTCTAACCTACTATTAGGAGAAAAGATGGATTAATGCAGGGGCGGACAACCTTTTCAGAGTGAGGGCCAGATGAGACTTTTGGAAGGAGATCGCGGGCCGGAGTCTCAGAATTACTATACTGTGTTTACATGAATAAATTGTACAAAAATTGCATTGAACACTCTACAAATCTGATATGTTTTTCCTAAGAGACTTCTGTATGTGATGTTATAAGAGCCATTTTGGAATCATAAAAAAATAATGACGGGGGAAGTAGCAAGTTGATCCAGCATTCATTTTGACACACCTCACATAGGTTCTATGTTTCATGCCCTTTCCTCGTCTCCTCTTTGCCTCTCTCTTTCTCTTTTTCTATTTTTATCTTAGGCCAAGGATTTGAAATTAATAGTTAAAGAAAAATGAAATATACATGCATCATCACTCGCTGATATTTATACATTTTTATCCCACTGTAAATCTTAATTGAAACCTACTTTTACGTCTTTGTCACAAAATGATATGAGTTTTACTGGGAAGTCCGCGGGCCGGATTGCAATAATAAAGCATAGCATGGTGGCGGGCCGGACGCTAAGCCCCTGCAGGCCGGATGTGGCCCGCAGGCCGAAGTTGCCCGCCCCTGGATTAATGCCTTTCCTAAGGATATTAGTAACACACAGAGAACTAACCGAGCGGCTAGCGTATACATTCAGCCCAACACACTCACTAGAAAAACAACGATCCTTACCTGTGAATGTAAAATCCTGAAAAAGCTTTACGCCTTTTGGAGTCTCTTGTATACTAGTAGATAAGGCAGGTGTCGCGCTAATCGTACTTTTGACATCAAATGGTTGGTTGAGAACCTTCAAAAGTATTGATGCGCTTTCCGGCTGATTGGCAGATAGTGTAGATGCTAGAGGAGATTGCAACACTTTTGGTGTACCACTGGCACTGTCAATAGCACCAGCTACAACAGGTATCGTAGTCATGACGGTTGTAGTAGCATTAAGAGAAGACGGGAATGTACAATCTGGTTTGTTGGCTGCCCCTGGAGATACAGTGGAAGGAAGCTTGTTGCGGATGGCATCAACCGCCGACTTGAAGTGAGTGGCATCTTCTCCAGTATCAAATTCAACAACGCACTTGCTTTGTGATTTGGTGTTTTCTTTAGCAGACGAGGCTGGTTGACACCACGAGACCTGATGGATTTTGAATAATGATAACTGAATGTCCAAGTTGGCAGTGATTGTTTGTTGCAATATTAATTGTTTCTCGTTGCTTGCCGAAGCGACTACAATCACACCATTGCCATCACCGGAGTGAAGCACGCGTATCGTAGCAACATGGGACGAATTGCCATCATAATTAACAATGCACTTTTTAGCTGCAAAGCTAACACTCTGCAAGACTGGCAACTGTGGTGAACTCAAAACCTGCTGTGCACCTGCAATTGGTGGGGTGGATAATGTAGATTTGTCACCCTGCCATGTTTGAGAGAAACTAACATCATAGCTGCTACGTTGGGTCGACTTGATTGGCGTGGTGAATCCACTGCAAGAGGGATTGTTACCCTGAGCCGGAGAGAAGGAATCTGCAGGGGATCCAGCACCTAAGCTGGGTGGAGGCATAGTCAACTGGAACGGGGTTTGGCCACTCATCGTTTGAAGGAAACTTGGTGGAGTTTCAGCACTTGCTGATGATGGAATGGGCTTAGCAAATGTAGGTCCCACAACAGCATTTGGAGGCATTGGGGGAAGAGGGGAAAGTGAATTGGGTGGAAAAACTGGGGATTTGCCAGATAGTGCACTCGCCAAAGGAGGGGGCTGGGTCAGAGGTGTATTAGGAACCTGGGTAGAGGGTGGAGTGAACATCAATCCTTGACCCTTGTTCCCAGAGAAAAGACCTGGTGCAGGCATTCTTCCAACAGGACTTTGGGAGGGGTTATAACCATACTGCAAAGTTTGGCCCCTTAGGACATCTGCAAAATAACCAGCTCGCGGCATAGGAGGACGATTCTGTACTGAGTAAGTAACAGTTGACTTTCCAACAAGGCCAGTTTGGTGTCCGAATGGCCATTCTTGAACAAGCTGAGAATCCGGAATATGGAAATTGCTTGGCGATGGATTATTGCTCTCGTCATAATATTCTCCATCCACGTGACACGGATCTTCCTCATCATCGTCATCATCCTCTTCCTCCTCCTCGTCGTCAACTTCATTCTCATCAATATTAAGGCTGTCCTCGGCGGCAATCTTTGAGTACGGTGGCACACCTGGCTGACGAGGGTTTTGTAGGTTCTTCGGAGAAGATGCACTGTAAGACGCTGAAGGAGTTGTACCTGGCAGCTGGTAAGCCGGGTACTGGCATGCAATCCAAGCTGGTGATTGAGGTGTGAATGGGATTGAGGGGGGTCTGTAAGGAGAATTCATATATGCTGCTGCAAGGTTTTGCAGGGGTGGTGGTCCAGTTTGAGGTGCACCCACTTGAGAAGAAGGTGGTGGAGCTTGAACTTGTGGAGGGGGAGCCTGGGTGAAGCCAGACATCATTCGGTACTGTGATAGTTCAGCCTGCAATTACAAGGATTCATCTCATTAAGTTTGTTAATGCTTAAATGAATTTAATTGACAATAACTCTTTAAACAAAAATCGTTCAATGCTCTGAAAGGTTTAACAGAATATTTTTTACTTTATATGAATTCCAGATACAAAGTCAAGAATGTAGTGGATATTCTGTTAAACCTATTAATGTGCAGGGCTAACTGCTCTAAAAGACAAGAATGGCCTGAAAATAAGGAACCATTTTGCGTTAAATCTATATGCAAAACTGATCCCCACACTCTAAATTAATTGGGGTTTTTTTCAACAATATTTTTAGAATGCTCACATAATAGCTTAAAAAAAGTAGAATCCTATTTAAATATTCTTTTAATTGGCAATTATAACTATACATGTCTCTCTCCATATGTGTGTGCGTGTATATATATATATATATATATATATAAATAAAATTAAACATTGTATCTAGTTTGTATTGAGCAGTTTCCAAAAAAATATTGGTTTTGTGTAAATATATATTTATATTTCATTTGGCTACTTGCTACAATTTAGAATTAAATAGTTTTAGTTAATGCACGTTGGCTTTTCAAGCTTAATAAATAAATTTAGAATAAATTTGTTTTAAATAATGTTACGGAAGACAAAAAAAACAAGGATTTTAAATTCTCCAAAGAATTTCTTAATATTTCTTATGTCGAAATTTCCTAACATTAATAAAAAATAACAGACTTTAAAACACTGTAAACCAATTGTAAAGTAATTTTGTTAATTACTGAATATAACTTGCAAAAATTATTTTTTTTTTATGTATGTTTTTGTTTGTGATAAACACGTGGCATAAACAAAGTGTGTGTGTATATATATATATATATCTCGTTACTGTTATTGTTTATGGTAACAGCAACAACAAAAATGATAAATTTGATGAACAAGTCACCAAATGTTATATTGAATTTTAATTTAATGAAAAACAGCTTCAAAAAATTCAAATGAATTATGAAATTTCGAAGGAAACTCCCTGAACTTTGTAGAGTTTCATTACGCTTGGAATGGGTTAGAAGCCAAAATAAACTTGCTAATTGTAGTTTAATGTGTCTTCTAAATGTTTATAAAATTTCAAGAAAATTGATAAAGATTTGCCACTTTTATTTTGCCAGACAAATGAACATGTAAAACTAAGTTACAAAAAAAAAAAAAAAAAAAAAAAAAATTTAAATCATATTTTACATTTCCGGTTGTTTAAAGCAAAGTACTAAACTTAAAAAGTTTGCTCAAAACTTCAAATATATCATTTAGATAATTATTTAGATCATTATTTATTAATCCATATGAAAGTATATTCATTTTTTAACAAAATGGTGATATTTTGAGTGCTTTGGTTCTGAAAATATGACTATTTTAGTAGAACCTCCTTGAAATTTGATTATCGAAATCGTTTTATGATCGGTGGGTATTGCTAATGAAATAAAAAAAATGGAGGTCAGCAGCAACTGGTGCGTTTCGTAATTTCATACTTACCCTGTATATTTGTTTGTTTTATTGATAATGTATTCACATAAAGGAAATGTTTAAATATACCATTAAAAGGCGATAGATTAATGTTAAACTAAAAGTGTTTACTTGCCCAATAAAGTCTGTTCAGCTCTTGCAATTCTCTTAACTGATTTGTGGTATCTTGATGTTGTTCTCGAAGATCGCGCAAATCACATTGTAGGGCTACATTCAGCTTAGTTAATTCCTTGTTTTGATCAACAATCGGTTTCAAAATGGAACTATGTGACAACTGTAGCGCTCTCAACTGGGCATCCAAACGTTCAGGACTCGGACGTACATGGCTGGCCTACAAAGGAAACAAAAAGTTTGACAATGAACAGTTTTTTTTCATTTTATAGAGTTGGGGTTGGGGGTAACCGCTCATCGACCTTTTATGGATCATTTAGTGTCAACATTGGAAAAACTTGGCAGAAATGTTCTCTCTTTTTTTCTATGTGCATTGTTTTTATGGTCAATACAAAGCAAATCTGTTAGCAAAATTAGACAGGACCATTTATTTTAACAGCAATTTCTGAATAATTCAGAGATTTATGTTATCCATCTAAACTTCTAGCAATCGGATGCAGAATTGTGTTATAAATATTTTATTCAAGGAATATTTAATGAAATTTCAGCCATTGTGGATAATGTGTTATAAAATGAACATTTGTTAAACTAGTTTTTATTAATATTTTTTATCATAAATCTATCATTAATTCTAACTTAAATTTAAAAATATTTATGCAATCAGTACTCTATTTGAAAAAAAAGTCTATTCTTTTTATTTATTTATTTATTTTTTTTTTTTTTTTAAATCGCTCCAGACAAAGCATGAAGCCATTTGATGTAAGGAGCTAACAAGAATGAAATATGATTACAAAGACAGGAGATGCCTATTGACCTTAGTCTTGAAAAGACCAAGATTATAAGTAGGAGGAAAACAGTCAGCAGGATGAGAGTTCCACAAGCCTGCAGTTCTTGGAAATAAGCTACTGGAATAGGAAGCTGTATTACAATGAGGTATCAAAACAGCGAATTGATGGAGACCACTAGTCAAACGAGCTGAAACAAAAGAAGCAGGGAATAGATCACTTAATTCTGAAGAACACATGCCATAATAGTATTTATAGAAAAGACTGAGACTAGCAACATAACTTCTGTGAGAGAGGGGTGTAGAAAAGAAGGGTAGATTTTCCGACATTGTTAATTTGAAATTCCGTAAAAAATTAAGCAATAAAAAGAGATGAGTGAGAGAAACCTTTTTAATGATTTTAAATTAAACATTTTATAGCAAAGAAAAGATTAGAATCTTATACAGACGTTAAATTTGTCCGAAACGCTAAAATTCAGATACTTCTCTATGGTAAAAAATATAGAAGAAAGTGCTTTTACAGTTTAGCGAATACTTTAAACAAAACAAACTGAGGAATATGTTTGATGTACGTACCTGTCACGGGTTGAATATATCAGATACCAAAAAGCACGCAAATTAATAAAGTAGTTTCTATTTTATAAAACAAAATAGAATTTTAACAAATAACGTGGAAAAACGTCCTCATTAAGGCTTATTATGAATTTCGGTTATCTCCCTTGAATATCACTTGAATAAGTCGTAATGGAGGACGTATTTCCACGCTATTCTATGAAATTATTTTTTTTTATAAAAAAAAAACTACTTGATTAATTTACGTGATTTTTGGTATAGGATATATTCAACCCGTGACAGGTACGTACATCACAGATATTCCTCAGTTTGTTTTATTTAAAGTATCCGCTAAACTGTAAAAGCACCGAAAAAAGAAGGCTATGATGGCATAACTAAGCTAGAATACTACTGAAGAGTGGCACATGGTATATAATTCAGAAAATGAGATGTTATCGTCATTAATATTAGGTCTACACGTGTAGATGTGAAAAAAGCCCACCAAGAAGCAGGAGTTTAGATTTTTAAAGCATTATTTATTATTGAATCGTTTTGTCATTAAATTACAAATTGAACCAAATTGTCAAAACTAATTTTTTTAAATATTTTAATCCATTTATAAAATAGTGGATGTAAATAGTTTCGAGAACGTTCAATCTTTTAATATGAAGATTAGCTAAGAATTTTAAAGCCAGAAATGACCTCTTATTCAACAGTTTAAAAGCCTTAAAATTCTTTTCAAATTTCAAAGGGTTATGAAATAATTCATTCTTTTTAAACAAAAGAATTTAAATGTCCGACTTATTTATGAAGAAACTGAAATGCATTTTTTTTTTTATTCCGTAATTAAATTATTTTTTTGAAATAGAATTTATTATTTTACGCTATTGCTGGTTTGACTTCAATATTAGATTCATAGTAAATCAAAATAGAATTCAAAGTCACATGAGAAACAGTTATCTCATAATTGTATTAATATAGAGTAAAAACAACATGGAATAATAAGGCTTTAAATTATTCAGTTGATCTATGGTGGTTTGGGGGGGGGGCATGAGGTTGTCAATAAGACATTGTATACCTCGAGAAATATTATTGTTACTAATAGATGGGAACATTATTTCAGAAAAAAAAAAAAAAATTTGAACAAATTAAAAGGCCTTAAATACATACTTCAGCTGACCCATGATGGTGGCCGGGGGTGTGATGGCTGGGCGTGTGGTGGCTGGGCGTGTGCTGCTTCGTTGCTAGTGGCGTCTTCTTTGGTTCCTTTTGATACTCATGAATGCAATTGCGGGATTCAATCGGAGTGGATACACGATTGATATTTGAAACGTTCATATATGGGGATACTTCAGGAGGCCGATTGACAGAACTAACGGAATTAGCCGAACAAAATGATTCTCCGCTTGAATCACCATCAACAACTGAGAGAAAGAAAAAATGGTTTAAAAACAGACATTAGGAAAAATAAAGCTAAGTTTTTTAAAGCTTTTTTCTTCACACCAAATCAGGTTTGTTTCATTTCAACTTTTTTTTACAAACCCATAAGTTAATTAATAAGTGCTGGTGACATTCAAGTCGAGTAATAAGTGCTGGTGACATTCAAGTGGTTCTCTTGAAAAGTTAATGAAAGACTAAAAAAAAAAAAAAACCTTTTTAAGAATTATATACTTTGATGAATTTTTTTTCTTTTCAGAATTTTCTAGCTTTTGCTATGTACATCTGCCAAACTTACGGGGAAGTGGTTTCCTTAGAAGATGGAGAAATTTGGCATAGCCAGAGAATTTTTTATCACCAACTGGTTCAGTGTCTTTGAACCTTGGACGTCTTTACGGAGACAGAGGTGAAAGTGACAATTTTCAAAACCGCCAGAAAATATTTGGTATCGATATTAAAGTGGTGATTATGTGAATTAATTTTAGTTTATGAACTTTCAAGTACAATTTTCAAAATTAAATTATTTTAATTCGTTTTAAAGATCGAATTTCATAAAGTGTTTGGACATCCATAACATAGAATAAATAAAATTATTTAGCGTAAAGCTAACATATTCCTAAGTAATAAAAATTTTGACAAAAACTTGAGTGTTCACAACACCAAATTTAAATTGAAAGAAAATATTGATTTTATCGTTTCCAGATGCTAGATTTTGTAAATTGTCACATGACTTAAACTAACCAATCAAATAATTGCACAAAAGATAAACATTAGAAACAGAAGAAAAACAAATGTCTACTTTGACTATTTTCAGAGCATTTTAATTGAAAAATAAATAAATGAATGAGTTTAAAATAGAAACATACTATCTTTTTTCCAGAATGTTTTTTTTAGAAAATGCAATATGGTCATTTTTAAAAATTAAATTTCTAAACCTTTTCGGCTCTGCGATTTTTAAATCGTAAGTCCACAAAACTACAGGATCGACACGAGATTAAAAATGGTGGCTTCCAAGGAACGAGACATGCATGTATAGGCGATTGTAACTATTTATATATGTTGAAAAATTTTTTGAGGATCAATTTTTTTTTTCTTTAAATCCGGGCAATTAATCACTAAAATTTGTAATCCACAGAAAATCTAAAACACTACTATGGTTAGAGCCAGATATTTAGTTCTTTTGCACTCTTCGGCATGCCTAGAGATAGATTTAACAATATTATGGCCAGAAACAAAATCTTTCCACGTTTGAATATGAACACTTTAACTCCGTCCGATCTCTATCATCTGTATAGACAGATATGTCTTAAAACGGAGGGGAAGCCAGTAGCATTTAAGGGTCATTGAATAACATCATTAATCACAGAGTGACGTCATATCCTCGCAGCAGTTAAGCGACAAAAATACAAATTTAAAATCACTAATTTGTTGGCAACCCCCAAGTCCAATATTGCGAGAGATGCCAGTCCATAGAAAGTGATTGCTGAAGAAGGGGTTGCATGAATCAAAACACCACCATCAGCAGCAGCTAAAGATTAACAAATATACATTTTTTTTTTTCAAGATAAAAAGAAAAAAGGTTCAACTCACCATTATCGATATCTACACGAGTCAATAAACATTCAATGTCATCAATATCCTGAGATATGACAAGATTTAGTTGCTACAAAGAGAAAGAGTTTCAGACAATTAGCTGCGTCCAAAAAACATTTAGTGACTACAAGAAAAATTTGATGCAAACAATCGTCGGTAACAACGATTCTAATCTGACTAAATCAATCAAATTGATTTAGACGGATAGAGTTATTGTCTTTGGCAGTTTGTTAAAATGGCCGATGAACTCATTAAAGACTTGTTTTCGCTAAAACATGAAAGTTTACATTTCTACACAAGTGTATGACAAAATTAGAATTGTACTGATTGTAGTTAATGAGTATTGCCATCTCAAACACTGAAGCGTTTGCACCATTAGGATTAGACAAAATACTTAAAATAATTATTCTATATAGTGACATAAGTGTGATGTTACTTTTCTAACTAAATTATTTTGAGTAAGACAAATTTAGTGGATTAAAATAGGATTTAGTCAACGAAAACACTCGAGAGAGAAATCTTGAGTCAGGATAGTAGAAAGTGGACCAGGAGTTTACTTTACTTTAGCCTCGTAACTCTTGCTTCCCTTATTTTGTCCTTTAGTCCTCAAATTCCATAAGTGATGTTTCTTACAAAGGGGGAAGAATTGCTGTTTTCTGGGTCAGAATCTATCCATCCAACACTTATTGGCTAGTTGAAATAGCATTTTTATTTTAGCTCCTTACATCAAGTGGCTTCATGTCTTGTCTGGAGCGATTTCCATTAAAAAAAAAAAAAGTTCAGTTCAAGTTTATTTGATAGAGGAATTTAATGACAATTGGATTGATTTATTACTTAGATTTGCCACCTAGTAAAGATGTCTGAATTAAAATGGCGTTCACTTTAAAAGTTTCATTTTGTTTAATAGTAGAAGTGGGAGTACATTTTCTGTAGGGAATTAATACCTCCTACTTCCTCTTCATATCAGTATGAAAAAATGGAATGCTTATTAATTGAAATTTATGTAAAATACATTCTTGTTGATATAAAATGAGGATGACTCCCAATGGCAAAAAAATCTGAAATTGAGATGATTTTAACTCTGGAGGAGGGGGAGGGCTCCCCACCAATTTCCAAACCTAGGAGGGCCAGGGTGTTCACTCATAATCACCTAAAAAAAGTAGAATCACTTTTTTCTAGTTTGTTTTTTTAGGGGTAGGGGTAAATGGTTTTAATCTACAATCCCTTTTTTTTTTCATACTGAATATATCGACTGAAATGTTTTAAAGGAGACAAGACATCTACCTTGCCTACCCACAAATCGTGTGAAATATGGCAAAATTTACATTTTCAAAGAGAGCGGAAAGGGAGAGAAAGCAAGATGATGAGAGAAAAAACAAGAAAAGAGAAAGAAAGAAAAAGTGAGAGAGGAAGAAAGAAAGAAAATAGAACCAAATGGGGAAAAAGGACGTAAAGCTCTAGCGATTTGGCCTTTCTTTTTATCTAAAGGATAAAAAGAAAAAAAAAAAAGCGGAATTCCACTTGGCGAAACAGAAATGTTAATGGAGCCTCGATAAACAATCCTATAATCTGTCTAGAGTTTGTGTTATTAAAGTACATGGGAAAAGACCCGAGAAAAAAGCATTGAGTAATTCACATTTAGTACAATATATTATATTAATAAATGGTCATAAAAAGTACTCATCTTCGACACTTCACGGTATCACCGATCATCAGAAATGTCTAACTCGCATCAAATGAAAAGCAAAATTAGAATAAACAATATTTATACATGTGACTGCACGTCTTTTATTCGTCTAACTAGTGCAAAGAGATTTTTTTTTTTTTTTTTTACTGCAATGAAAATGTTAAAGCCAAGTAGATTTTTTTTATCATTAAGTATTGATATAGCTTTACCCAATAGGACATCGAGCACTTTATTTAGCCAAGATTTGTGCCTTAATTTGGCTCGGTTCCAATCTTAAAAGACCTTTTTTTTTTTCACCATGACAATTATTTTTTGAAGTCTGGCTATGAAGATTGTGATAAAGTCCGCCAGTTGAAACGTAAAAATAGTCTCAAAATATGTTCATTTATTTACGATGTAAATTTTAAATACAATACCAGACTGTGTTTATGTTTTAACTGGATCCATTTCTTTTTATTTAATCCACTGGGTTAGATTGTTCTCATTCCAACAGCAACGACCGAGTCAAAGTGTTAATTGTATGTCGCTCTGGATAAAGCCATCGTAACAATTGGGCAAAACGCTGAGATGGATTCTTCAGCTTTACATCAGCCATTTTTATCTCCTAGCGTTGAAGTTATTTTATCCTAAAACAAAAAAACAAGCCGCACGTGCGTGGTCCCCTCTGTATGTGACTCGATGTGGCGAATGTAAAATGCAATAAATTTGGGCAATTTGGGGCATTTTTGACCCCCCCTTTCACCCCCTGGGGGCGAAAACCAGAAATTTTCTGAGGTCAAGGATGCTCATTTTATATCCAGAACAATTGCCTCTACATTTTGGCCAAGTTTCAGAAAAATTGAATGGATGGATCTAATGTTATAGGAGAAAAGGGTCATTTTTTTGTCATTTTGGGGGCTTTTGATCCCTTGGGGGCGCGAACAAGATATTTTCCAAGGTCAGCGATACTTATTTTCTATTAGAAATAATTGCTTCCACTTAGCCAAGTTTCAGAGAAATTGAATGGATGGATGAAAAGTTATGGGGCAAAAAAATGTCAGTTTTTGCCATTTCGGGGTCTTTTGACCCCCTGAGGGGCTAACCAGATTTTTTTTCAAAAATCTGAGAATGACACTTTCTAACCTGACCAAAGTTACAACTTCATGCAAAATTTCAGAGAAATTCAATGGATGGTTGCGGAGAAAAATCCAAACGGACGGACATGCCTCAAAACATAAGCCCCCCGATTTTATAAATCGAGGGACCAAAACAAAAAAAAACAACCCCCACACACCTAGGTTGTGGTTAAAGAGCAAAGTGGATTTCTGCTAGTTACGTAACAACTTTTGTGACAAGAATATTGATTGCTCAGCCACCATGATCCGCTCTTCAGGCATTATGGGTTGCCACTCACAGTAAACAGATGGTCCCATTTTGTGAAGAGGGGGGGGGGGGGGGTTTACTCCTGTGTGGTCAGCATAATTTTACAACCCCAGCTGACGGCCAACCTGACGATGGAATTCTTATGGTTCTGCAAAACTCTGGTTTTGGAATTGTCGATACATATTTACCAAAGATTAAAAACTGATCAAATTTTCGTTTCTGCATCCAACGCAGACCAAAAACCAGTACATTATCATAGATTGGATTATTTATAGAAACAAAAAGATTAGGACTAGCATACACCTGATTGTCGAATCGACAGATTTTCAATTTAAACGGTCTGAGAAAGACTTTGCACCATTTGAATATTTTTTTTTACTTTTACATACACAGCACATCTTGCTTGGACTTTTGGCTCGGATCAAAGTGTAGCATCTGTTCTGATGTTACACTTAATCTTTTCCGTCCTCGGTCAGTGAACAAAAAAATTCTTCTAGACTGAGGCAACCTTTTGTCCCACTCTCGTGCCCCCTATTTGGGGAGCTGGATTTTCCCAACATTAAAAACCAACTGTGCCTAACTGCCCTCATGGGGGAGAAAAATAGGAACACGGTATCTCTTGCTGATCTATGCTGTGTTAGTGTAGGTAAATGAAAATTTATTATTTTGTGTCTAAAATTTTAATCATCAATAAATGTTATTTCTTTAATAAAAAATGTTTACTAAAATTTTAATCAATAAATGTTATTTTTTAATAAAAAAATGTTTACTAAAATGTTAATCATCAATGTTATTGTTTTATAAAAAATGTTTACTAAAATTTTAATCATCAATGTTATTTTTTTATAAAAAATGTTTACTAAAATGTTAATCAATGTTATTTTTTTATAAAAAATGTTTACTAAAATTTTAATCAATGTTATTTTTTTATAAAAAATGTTTACTAAAATTTTAATCAATGTTATTGTTTTATAAAAAATGTTTACTAAAATTTTAATCATCAATGTTATATTTTTATAAAAAATGTTTACTAACATTTTAATCATCAATAAATGTTTTTTATAAAAAAGTTTACTAAAATTTTAATCATCAATAAATGTTTTTATAAAAAATGTTTACTAAAATTTTAATCAATGTTATTTTTTATAAAAATTGTTTGCTAAAATTTTAATTATCAATAAATGTTATATTTTTTATAAAAAATGTTTACTAAAATTTTAATTATCAATGTTATTTTTTTATAAAAAAATGTTTACTAAAATTTTAATTATCAATAAATGTTTTTTAATAAATGCTTACTGAAATTTTAATTATCAATAAATGTTATTTTTTTATAAAAAAATGCTTACTGAAATTTTAATTATCAATAAATGTTATTTAATAAAAAATGTTTACTAAAATTTTAATTATCAATAAATGTTATTTTTTTAATAAAAAATGCTTACTGAAATTTTAATTATCAATAAATGTTATTTAATAAAAAATGTTTACTAAAATTTTAATTATCAATAAATGTTATTTTTTTATAAAAATTTTTTTACTAAAATTTTAATTATCAATAAATGTTATTTTTTTAATAAAAAATGCTTACTGAAATTTTAATTATCAATAAATGTTATTTAATAAAAAATGTTTACTGATTAAAAACAAAATTCTTTACTTTATTTTTAAGTAAAAACATGATTTCCAGTTGAGTTGACATACAGAAAAGATTTGAAAAACTCGCATCTATTGATAAGTATAGTTCTTATTGAGTTAGAAATTTAAGCATTCACAGCAAGAACTCGTCTAACTACACAGAACTTTCCTTCCTTTGTCCGTAGCTAAATCCAAATGAAAATTCCATGAACAGAATTTATTTCCAAGAACTTTCCATCTGTGGAACACAATACTATGGGACTGCTTCCCTGATGACTATAGTCGTCTTCAAGTCCAATGTCAAATACTTGTTGAGCCATCCTCTAAGTAATCGAATTCTGACCTTTCCACCAATTATTTCAGCGTTGTTTATCATCCAATTAAGAATTTTATTAATCCTAATTCTTAAGTGGCTTTTAGCCTTGCTAAGTGCAGACTCAGTATATAATAAAAAAAGATAAAACATTTTAAATACTTACATGGGATTTATGTCCTTTTAATCGGTCTAAAGTGACATAAAGAGCTTCTCTGGCTTTGGTCAATAAAACCGTGTAATGGCTATGATTATCGGACGTTGTTTCCTCTCTTCCTTTACCATTGTGTTCATTCAAAGCCAACTTTCGATAAATCTGAAAAAGATATTCCATCAAGTAATAAATATACAACATTTTTCATTTCTTTTTCAAACATTCTAAAAGTAGGTATAGTATTGGTAAAAAAAAAAACTTTAAAAATTTTCTTATCTTTGTTTTGCTGGGGATGAGACACCCTATCGAATGCCCGACATTCACCTGCTATTTCAGAGACTCCAACCGAAAGCTCTCTTTAAGAATCTAAACATTGTGTGTGTGAAAAGAAAAACTATGAGGACAAATTTTATGCCGTCGAGACAACAGTAGAACTCATTAAGTTTTAGTAGGGACCAAAATCTGAACATTGCCATCTAAATGGTATGGAATCCGGGTGACATTCAGATTTATGCATTTTTTTATATACAGGTTGTTTGAGACAAATTTGATAGTTTTTGGAAATAAAAGTAAAAAGACATGATATCTTGGCCAATAATTGATGTATTTTCAAAATTCTGAGTGCATCTCTTAAAGGATTTTTTGTCAAACACAGATCAATCGAAGAAGACGCCCGAGTCTCCACTAAAGTCTTCACAATGTTCTTTGAGATGCCTGAACACATTTTATCCTGGCAATCAACTCATCCTTGGTGTTGCAGGCAGTACGGTTGGTATCTTTCTCAACTGTGTTCCACACATAATAGTCCAATAGTGTTGTAACCAGGAGGTGAGAGGTCAGTTGTTGGGACTGGTGAAACCATGGACGACAACGACTTCTGTTTCTTTCCCCAGGTGTGACAGAGCTGAGTCCTGCTGCCACAGGTATGTCCTTCACAGTCAGCGCCTGACAGCAGTAAACAGAAATTCAATATAGTCATCAGAATTGAGTCCCTTTTCAAAAATGTGGGATGACATGACGTGGTGTTCATTGGAAACACTCAAAAACTCATCAAAGTTTGAGAGGACTTGGTCTTCATGACATGCGGAATTTCATATGGACTGTAGGCTAGCCACCTGTTGATCTGTGCGTTATGCAATGTCCTTAGAAGTTTTTGTCTGAGAAGAATCAGAGCATCCTCGGCTCGATTGGGTGTTTGACCATTTTAAAGAGTTTCTGGACTTTCATAACGCGTTTCTCTTGGGCCTTTGTAGTGAGTAGTTGGCCCCTACGGCTGCTCTTGTATGAGATTGAACAAGTTGTGCGTCCACTGCACAGGTCGTTATCGTTAGCTCATCGTGACGGTCCAAGGTGGTTTGATTCTGACACGAGTCGCAGTGTCAACCTTGTGATCTCAGTCAGTGCTGCAACAGAAGTTGTCTCCCTCCAAATAAAACCACAACTCCAGTTTAAAACAAATAAAGGTTTATTTTTTGGAGGTTACACTGGTACTCGTTTCTGAAGACTTGCCAAATGAGAGATTTTTGCCCGACCAAAGTCCCAGGGCCCATCTTGCTTGGAGAGACATAGATCCAACTAACCACCAGCCCCTAGAAAAACAAACTCTGTGACGTCCAGAGGGGAGGGAGACTAACTACTCTCCCCTGCCCACCTGGAACATATGTACTTTTGACCGCAAATCTTAGATTTCGGTCTTTTCTCAGTCACCCCCATTTGAGATAACGGCTAGCCAGTATCCACTCAAAAGGGCCTATCTACAGACAATCTATAAACATTACTTTTTCAGTCTTCATCTCAGCATGAATCCCAGTTTGAGGAAACACTCACCCCTCTTTCAAAGAGGGATAAAATTGGCCAAACATAAAATCAGAGACATTTTCAATTTCCTCTGTGGCCCCTCGCTTCCCTTGGCCAAACACTTTTCATCTGCAAGTCTGCAACTCACATGCAACTCACTAAACATGCGCTGTCTTCATTAGTTGCCACAACGACGATCTCTCGCCAAGGTCCACATCCTTGCTGCTTAGATTTTGACACGCCTTTATTTTGCAGCTTCGATGAATTTCATTGTGCGGATAGTCAGAACGCCTGCTATGATTCTTCCTCCATCGTAATTCTCCAGCTCACAGCCTTCAAGGAGCACCGAGCTGCAGCTAAGATTTTCAAATCCAGCATTAATCATTAGGTCCGTCACTTTCTTTCCAATATTCCGGTGATTTCCAGCTGTTCATGGTCCCAAAAGCATCAATAGTAGACAGAAAAAGCTATCCAATGCACTTTATTGCTAATACTTTATATGAAAATATTATCAAATTCATCCCGAACACCCTGTATTCAAAATTTAGTTTTTCTCCATTAAACTAAACTGCGTAATGGCCTAAAATCAAACAGTGCTCCATGTCCTGACAAAGGCACTCATTCAATCTAGCCGTTCCGATTTCATGTCGGAGGATTGTGACATTGTCGATTTCAGGCTTAAAACTTTTTTGAAATAGAATTATGTGTCAAGTGGTTTTGACTGGATTTAAGAAAACAAAGAGGTTCTATGTATTTCCTGTATCCTGTGTTTGTAGGCTCCTACGAAGATGAATCACTATCTGGAAAATCCTTAAGTGGCCGAGTGTTAAGTGGCCGATCGATGGCGAGAAGAAACTAGCACAAAGAACCACTTGAAAAGAAAATTGATAAGAAATTAAACTAGCCAACGTCGAAACAACAGAATTGGTGAAAATGAGATTAATTACAGGCCGTTTGGCCACTTGACGGAACAGAGTGGTCATAAGAACTTGAAGCAAAGATGGGCAGGATGGAATGAGATACTATAGCTAATTGGCTTGGGCACACTATAGCAGCCATCATGCAGGTCCATGAAGTAAAAGAGCGAGGGTCAAGCCGTGTCGTTCATTGGGATTGAATCTAGAGCCTTCCACTTACAAGATAGAATCTTGTTATTTTTGTACGATGACAGAGTTCACTTATGCAAATGAGCATGGACGAATTGTTAAAAAAAAAAAAATTTTTTTTAAATAAAAAATAGAAACTTTTCTCCCGGAGACACAGTAAGATTGACATGATGAGTTGTGACCACGTCAAGTCTTCAGCGAATACAAAAAAAAAAGAATGAGTTGCCGTTGTTTGTGTTACTTGACTGCCGAGATTCATGTTTTGGAGAATTGTTAATACAATTCAAGAGTCCGACTTTTCATTTTTTGTGTGTGTGTTTTCAACGACACACACCTGAGGGTTGACCAAAGGATGGAATTAGTGCGATCAGTCCTTGCCAGAGATCAAAAACAACGTAGGGAGGACAAATGATTGATTGCAGACTACATCAGACCATTCTAGGACCTATATGCCGAGACACTCCCAGGACGAAGCGGTCACGACGGGGAAACAATGAAGAAATAGAAAACCTTGTTTTTGGATTAGGGTAAAAATGTAATTTGAAGGATGGAAAATATATTTTGTGCAAGATGTGTCTTTATTATTGCAGAAATATAACAGCAGCCATAAAAGTCACAATTGAAGAAAAATGCAGTCACGAACAGGATTCACGTGGTTAGAATGAGACGGAAATGATACGATGATCAAAATGTGCAGTCGTTTTTTGCTAAAGTATTAAAAGATATGAGAACTGAGCTGTTTTACCTGAGCCGCATGGTAGGATGCCCAAGGATTTGTGAGGTTCTCAAATCGTTTGATAGCCTCCTCGTGTTCTCCTCTCCTCATAAAGCAAAGTGCCAAGTGATACTCGGCATCACTCAACATCTCTTTAATCTGGGAAGCGTCCAATCGGTTATCAGAGTCTTCAGCAAACAGGCGTTCTTTCGGCATTTTCAACACAAGGTTCCTGAAAGGAAAAGTTTTGAAATAGGTACAAGAAAAAAAAAAAATTCAGGAGAATTTTTTTTAAGTTGGTAGGGAGATGAGAAAAAAGTGAGGGGGTGGGAGGGGGGAAGATTGTGAAGAAAAGAGTGAATCAGAAGAAAAGAAAAAGATAGGAGAACAATGAGGGGACAAGTGAAAGAAAACCGGGGTTGGGGGTAGACTGAAAGAAAACCATGTGGGGAGCTGAAAGAAAAATAGGAGGGGGGGTGGACTGAAACAAAACATGGGGGGGGACTGGAACAAAACATGGAGGTGAAAAAAACATGGGGTTAAAACATGGGTTAAAAAACAGGGTTGGGAGAAAAAAAGACATGCGTGGGGGGGTGACGATTGACAGGCGTGGGGGAGGGTGACGAAAGACAGGCGTGGGGGGAGGGTGACGAAAGACAGGCGTGGGGGGAGGGTGACGAAAGACAGGCGTGGGGGGAGGGTGACGAAAGACAGGCGTGGGGGGAGGGTGACGAAAGACAGGCGTGGGGGGAGGGTGACGAAAGACAGGCGTGGGGGGAGGGTGACGAAAGACAGGCGTGGGGGGAGGGTGACGAAAGACAGGCGTGGGGGGAGGGTGACGAAAGACAGGCGTGGGGGGGAGGGTGACGAAAGACAGGGGGGGGGGGGGGGGGACGAAAGACAGGGGGGGGGGGGTGACGAAAGACAGGGGGGGGGGGGACAAAAACATCACCTCCACAGTGAATTGATGGGATTTAGCTGGTTGTTAGGGGCACCAGATCATCAAGTTCATCGGAGCATATTCCATTGAAGTACTTGTAAAACAAGCACAAGGATGCAACATTGCGGCGATGGAGCTTGGTGGATAGTGAGGGGCCTATTAGATTAGCGAATGGTTCAATAATCCATTGCAATCAGTAAATGGTATTTGTATTAATTTACTTTGATTCAAAATCTATTGAAATTATCTTTGGTTAATTTGAGATTCCAAGTCAACGTATGGTATTCTGTATGTGTTATTGGGATCATGTGAAGGAGTTGATTCAGCCTTATCAATCCCTTTTATTTCTATGTGACCTGGAATCGAACACCATATCTCTTAAACTGTATATCATACAAGTTTCAGATGTAATCGATGTTCTAGCTGAATGTTTTGTTTTTTGGGGGTTTTATTATTTGCGATATGCAAGTGAAAACTTGAAAACAAAAAAATTCTTTTAATTGAAATATAACTTACTTTTGAAGTCTCTGTAACAAGGGCAATGCAGCTTCCCAATAAAAAGTGGCACGTTCTTCAAGTTCTTCCAGTTTATTGAAGGAACCATGACCATTGTCAACATCTTTCTTCATTTTGGCAGCCTAAAATTGTAAGTGGTTTTACTAATTATAAACAATAACAAAATTTGAGAGAGGGAGGGGGTACTTCCTATCTTAATAAACAGAGCCGTAGAGTCGATAGCCAAAATACACAACAACTTGAAGTTTTAAAAGGTCTGACACTGAAGCCGTTCAAAAAAATATTCTTCGCTAGTTGTCATTTTTATATAGAAAATTACTATTTTTGATAGTATTTTTATTTAAAAGAACAGGTTATTTTCCAAGACTGAATTAATTTTTTTTTTTTAAATTATTTTAATGAACCTATTTAATTAATTTTTCTTATATAGTTGCGCATACTGAATAAAGTATAAATAGACAGATGGTAGCAGTTACTGGCATTTTATATATATATATATATATATGTGAATATGAATAAAGATAGGGATAAAATGATCCGACGTAATGGAAAATGAAAAAGGAAAGTCAAAAACTATAATATTTATGTGTTCATCAACATTTCATCTTTATTGTAAGACTTCCTCAGGATGAAGAAAAATGAATAAAAAAAAAAATATCACACGAGCATCAATTCTGATTTTTTTTTTCTTCATTTTTATTCATCCTGAGTAAGTCTTACAATAAAGATGAAACGTTGATGAACACATAAATATTATAGTTTTTGGCTTTCCTTATATATATATATATATACACACACACACAATTATTTCGAATATAGAACATGATTAACAAACACATTAAAAAAAAATCTGACTTTTGTTTACAATGAAAATTACTATTTCGAGGAATTTCTATTCTTCAAATTAAAACTGCCAGCATTACACCGGGTTTCATGTCCATAAGAAACAATCAAAGTATAGCATCGATTTAATTCTTAACTTAATAGTTAATTAAATAGATGTTATATTTTGATCAAACCACAGTCGAAGCAACATCTGACAACAGTCTCTTAACATGAAACCCGATGTAATGTTTGGGCCTTGTGAGGGGAGTTGTAACTAAAAAGTGTATCAGCTTAGCTATATATATATATATATATATATATATTTTTTTAAATTTATAACATCGAACACTATAAAATATAATTGTTTATATTCTAATTGTGAACTCATATCGCATGAGTAAGATTGGGGGGGGGGGGGTAACATCGCATACAACAACAGTTTAACAAGTAGCAACTAAGGAACTATGCTACAATGTTCTGAATTTTATAAAAACAAATCTGTCCCGTAATTTTTTTTTATGGGGGGGGGGGGGTACCTACCTTTCAAAAATAAATCAAACCTAACTCATACTTCCTATAACCTACTATCCAGGTTCCAAAGTAGTTCGTAGTTTTGTTTTACGGCATATCAACCTTTTCAGGTTATTTAATGCCGAATCTGGTCATTTCGGTGAAGGTTTTTATGTTTCAAGTTCTTTATATGTTTAAGTATTTATTCATGGTATTTGGTTAAGTGAAAGGGGGGAGGGAGAAAGAGGGAAGATGGAAATTGTTTTTTTTATTTTGGATTTTGCAGAACATGATTGAGTTTTGCTAAGGAAGAAAAAAATAAAACATCAATGTTTGGTGCATTTTGAGTCAGGAAGTCAATAACTTCAGACAGCCTGATTTGGTAGCGCCAGTAGGTTCTATTTGACCCATACATGGGGCCCTTACAGGTACTACCACTCCAGGCCAGAGTGGACCTGGGAGCAATAGCAACTAAGGGGCAATTCCACATTCCCCACACCTCCCAAATGAAGGCATCACCACTGGATGTCTTTTAAGGTAATACCCAGGACCCCAGGTTCTAAATTCCATTATGTATCGTAGTTTTTCTCCCTGTAGATGTATGTTGGCTGAACTTATGTGTTGCAATTTGTCTAAATGCTTTTTATACCAAAATTGTAATTGCTGATAATTTAAACATCTGACCCTGACTTTAGAACCATTTTTTTCATTTCGCTTTTAGTTGTTTGCTATTGAACAAATAGATTTTTCATGTGTAAATTTGAAAGAAAAAAAGTGAAAGGAAGCATAAATAATAAAGACAACCATCTCCGTAAGTTGAGAAATCAGGAATGTGAGTGGCCAATAAATTTCTTTTTGGAGCTTTAACAATTTTGCATTTCCCAAATGTAAAACATTTTAAACACTTTGTTGTTTCGTTAGATTAAACTTTATTGCTTTCGAATTCAGCTATCCCTACTTCCACTTTTTTTTTTGTTTTTCATTGCCCATCCTCTAATGTCCACTTTAGCAATGGTCATCAAACCCATCGCTCATCGAATTTCTAAGAAAAGCATGAAAATGTTGAAGGTGAACTAGACAAAGCTTTTTTTCCCCCAATAAAATGATTGCCACCCGCTACTCCTCGCAATATAAAAACATGTCTTAATTTGTTTCACGCGTTAACATGGGACAACGGGACAAGTTGAATATTTATAAAAGTACATAATGTCCATATGTTTATTTCTTAAGTCTAAAAACGTGTGAAATTTTTAATAAAATTGCTTAATTTTGAAAGATTCAAAATGAAATGTTGGTAGAAATTAGCTTTCTCCTTTTAAGAAAAAAAGCAAATTTCTATCAGCAGAGAAATTGCAGGTTTAACAAATGTTACATTAGTTTTTAGCTTTTTTCTGGATAAACAAAATTACTTTCCGAACAGAATAACAAGGGGTTTTTGGGAGAGGTTTTTTTAAGATGGAAAAATGTTAATTTCGTAATATAACAAAAAAAACTTTTTTAATACTGACCCGGCTTTGTAACGTGCGAGCAAGATGGGTGATCAATGTTGCCGACATACCATGGCTACCAACCAGTCGTACAGTGTCCAATCCTCGCATCAAAATTAATCGCATCTTTGTGAAGTTTTCTCTGAAAAATTGATTTCACATAAAATTTAATTTATGGATAAATGTATTTTTCAAAAGAAATGTAAAATTTTAAATTAAAATTAAAAGAAAAAAGTCGTTTTACTTACGTGTCTACTTTATCGCCCAACTTGCATGCCAGCTTCCACCAGTCAGCCTGTTCTTGAGTGCAGAATTGCCGACAAAGAACTTTTGGCAGTAGATGAGGTTGATGAGGTTCAGGACGCACCTGCTGCAGTTGCTGACTGGTGCAATACACAGCGCAACATAGAAATACCTTAAATACAAAATTTTTTAAATTCAGCAAAGGGAAAGAGGGAACTAAAAATATTTTGCACGTGCATAAAATCGGCCGACAAGAAAATTAAACAGAATGAAATCTCAGTTTATTTTGTGGCCAGATTGAACATTTTTGGTGATCATCTTAAGTCAAGAGTGAAAGGAGTGTCGCAATAAACTGTTGTTTAGGCTATTTTTCTCACTTTAGATTTTGCTTTCTGTAAAAATGTGTATAGTAATTTTAAAGACATGTTTTTGTTCAAAACTTGCATATGCCCCCCCCCCCACACCTCCAAATGAACAAACTTCAAATCCATTAAACAGTTGAAACACGTGTACAAGTTTTGAACCAATTGACACATTGTTGCAAAACGGATGTTTGGAATTAGCGATTCTATCGGAATAATAAATTACAAGCGAGAAAAAGAGCTTACAACGTTAATCTCATTCTTGGCTGAGGAAGGTGACAAAGATTTGCAACCCCGAATAAAATATACGAGATTTTTTTCTGGATGTTTACCCAACGGCCGGAGACTAATCAGCAAAATGGCGAGTCACAGATTTCTATATTTTATTGTTTTGGATTTTCGCGTAGGCCGAATCTACACATTAGTTTGATTCAGAAACTAAACTTGGAGTTGATTTTTAGTTAAATCTGGGTCTTAAAATACTAAATCTAGATCTTAAAATAATAAAAAAAATGCATGGGGTGGTCAACCATGAAATCACTACTTGAATCATGTAAACTTTTTTTTTTCTTTCTTTTTTTTTTTAGATTGAAGAGAGAGCACACTCTTTGGCAATAAACCAGAGTTTTGATCAGAGCTATAGAATCAAAAGCAATTATGGGATTATTGGAGTTGGTAAAACTATAGACTTTCGATACCCATTAAATTTACACGACCTAGCTTATTCTTTATGACACAAACTTTATCATGTCAGGGATGGACGCAGAGATCTTACGAGATTTGTAGGTCATGAAAAAGAGTTAGTAGTGCCAAAAATAGAGACACCGGTTTAATGACAAAAACAAAAGTCCTTTCTGAATTCAGAGATAAAAGTCAATACTAAATGAAAAAAAGAAAATGAAAAAAATTGAAATGTAATTTTCGGAATTAAGTTTATTTATTAACATTTTTTTTTTACATTGCTAAGTTCATGTTGGAAAGAAATGTATTTTCGGTCGAATTTTTACCTTAAAGAATTAACGAGAGATTTTTTTTTTTTTTATTCAATACTAGTTGACATATACAGAATTACTCGGGTATCAACTAAGTCGACCATAAATTCATGTTTTAGATGTGTGCATGTGAATTTGCAAATATGCCGAAAGATTTAGTTACAATAAACGCAGACCACAACATTTATTATTATCCTACATAAATATAGAAAAATAAATCCCAGAATATGGTCATTATTTTGGTTCACAATTCTTTGAAATGCAGTTTCAGTTTTTGCTGTTTCTTACTATGATAATCAATAAGTGGACCCTAGTGTGTCCGAAGATCAATTTGAATAATGGCATCAGCTTTCTTATAAAATGTTACGCCAACTGGTTGTGCTGGTGTGAATCTTCGGATACAATATTTCCTATAAGAAGCAAACAAACTTCGCTCAAAGTCAACTTCGCGCACCTGACATTATCCGATATCTCTACAAAGCCACCATCCGCCCATGCATGGAGTATTGTTGCCACATCTGGGCTGGGGCATCATCCACTAGTCTCTCCCTCTTAGACAAGGTCCAAAAAAGAGTCACCAACTTAATAGGTCCCTCACTATCATCCAAGCTCCAGCCCCATCGCCGCAATGTTGCTTCCTTGTGCCTGTTTAACAAGTATCTCAATGGATTGTGCTCTGATGAACTTGCTGCTCTTATGCCCCCCCCCCCACAATGTAAATTCACTAGACCAACCCGACAATCTGTCAAATCCCATCCATTCACTGTGGAGGTCCCCAGATGCTGAAGAGCTTTCTACTCCAAAAGCTTCTTTCCTCGTGCTGTTGGCCTCTGGAACTCCCTTCCTGCTCCCTGTTTTCCTGATGGTACTGACATGCAGAAACTTAAAAACTAATGTAAACAGACATCTCGCTGCGCAGCTCCCAATTTAGGTTGCCCACCCCCTACCAAACTTTCACCCTTTTTTCTCAGTAGCCCCTTACATCTACAGTGGTGGCCTGCCTTGTCTGGGGTGAACTATGTTTAAAAAAAAGAAAATAGAAAAAAATAGAAAAGCTTTAAATGTGCCAGATCGATTGCAGAAAAGGTCCCAAAATTAGCTGCAGATTTCTTTAAACTCATAACACTTAAAAGCTACAAGTTGAAAAAAAAAAAGAAAAAGAAATTAACAAAAATAGTCAAATAAAAATAAATAAAATGCTTACTTCCATATCAAGTTGGCAGAGAGATTCAATTCCCTGGTGTAAGCCACGAGAAAGATTTCTACTTGAATAGTGGAGGTTGTCAAATAAAGAGAAATTATCTATAAAAAAAATAAAAAAGACAAAAAGTGTAGCAGGGAGGCGAGTGGCCGATTGCAAACAAAACAAGCTGAAAACAAGCTGGAGGCCCCGGCGGGAAGAAATAAAACGAACAAAAAAATTAAAAACAGAAAAAAAAAAAAAAAAAAAAATGTAGAGATAATTTTGCTGGTTGGTTTTATAGCTTATCAACCTTATTTGGGTTCAAATCTAATGCTGAATTCAGTCATTATGGTAAAAGTTGTTAGGTTTAAAATTATTAATATCCTCAACTATTTTGAGATTTTGTTTTTGTTTGCATATTGTAAATAGTTTGCAAACAATACCTTCCATTTCACTGAGAAATGTGATTGATAGGTGAGAGTGGACCTTAGAGTAAGAGCAACTAAGGGGTGACCCTACATTCACCATAGCAGGGCCTCAAAAGTAGTTCACGGTCATACCCAAGATAAGGTTAGGTAATTGATAAGGAAGTAAGGTAGGCAGAAGAAAATTAAGAATAAATGGTAACAAAGGCCAAGAAAGAGGAGTTTTGAAGTGGGGGGTCAACACCTTGCTCAAGGGTATCTAAAATAGTTTCATGTCATGCATACAGATAATTTAAGGGAGTTGTTAGTGTTAAGTAATAAAAATGGGATAAAAAAAGGAAATTTTCTATAAAATAATGAGAATATTTGGGAAACTTCATTAGAAATTCAGTTATGTGAGGGTTGTGACGTGACAAAGATGGGGCCTAGAATGTTAGAGAATATGAGCTCTTATGTTACAATAACAATAATATTACATGCTGACGCTTCACGTATTCGGCTTATAACAATGCTTTGTTCAGCTTTGATAATTCTATTACTCAGACTCCTAAAACACTGATTAAAAATAAACTGATTTCTTTTCAATTTTAAGAATGGGCATTTCATCATCATTCTATGAAGTACAAAACGGTTTGATCGTCTACATTGTATTGTCGATAACAAATCATATTTCCAGTCACGGAAAACATCCTGGAAATACGTACATTTTAAACAAAGAAAACAAACCTTATGGAAGGGATGGGTCATTTTACTCTATAAAATTAATGTAAAATTACTTCTTGAGCACATCAGGAATAACCTAACAATCTCTTCCATATTCCTCACAACATTTAGTGTTTTAGACATTTACTGTCAATGTTTATTTCATTAAAAACACTCCTCGGGACAATTTTCAGTTGTCATTTAAAAAATAATTTAAAATTTTTTTTTTTTTTTTTTAAACTGAGAAGGGTTTTTTTTTTGGTTTTTTTATTAACATTAAATTTCAAATCATCAATTTTCAATTATATAAGCTATAATTACATCTCTATATTAATACAATTAGGAGACAACTTTTTGTGTTCATTTCTCACGTCAACATAACTTTGATAAACAATTTTTTTTTTTTTTTTTTTTTTTTTTTTTTACTATTAATTGAAATCAAAACATGCAATAGCTTTAAATAATTTTTTTTTTAGAAATCCTATTTTACAAAACTAATGAAATTAGATCAGCCATAATGCATTTCAATTTTTTTTTATCAATTTAATGTAAAAGATAAATGGCCCCCACCCCTGAACACCAAATCAACAAAGACAGTTTTCTCCCTCCATGGATTTGTCAAATAAATCTTCACTTGCTCTACCTGCCTGCTGATATTGTAAACATGCCAGGATGCGTAGAACAATAAAACATATTTTATTGATTTTAGTTAAGAGTTTTATAACTATTTTACTTCCAAAATCCAATTTTAAAAAAAAGAAAAAAAATTTTTTTAATTATCTTTTTACAAATGCAAATTATTTTCTGACAAATTAATAGAAAAGATAGGGGTGAGATGAACAAACAAAATCAGAGGGTAGGTACAGAGAGTTTATTAACAAAATTATTTAATCTTAGCAATGAAAACACACACTTGTGTGGTACAGAATTATGCAAATGGAAGCAATGAAAAAAGTATTTCATACTATTACTACTACAACCACAATAATAATTATCCATACTGTTGCTGCTACTACTGCCTTCACCATATTAGAATCTTGATATTACATTCAACATTATGGCCACTTAATAAAAAATAAATAAATATTTTTGGTGCTTGTGCATATCAACCCTGACATGTTAGACCGCTCTTAAAAATAAAATAGCTAAAGAAATGTATAAACTTTACTATGTACTTACGTGGTAGATGAAAAAATGACTGTACACCAACAATTATGCAAATTCATACAGTATTTATTTAATTATAAATAAAAAACGATTTTATCACTCGGTAGATATTTCCACCATTTTGTATCTTAGATTTTCCAGTGGTCAAGGACGATAACTCATTTTCATGATTTCGGGGTTTGGGGTCTCCATTGTTTACAAAAATGTCAAATGTACGTAAAATCATTTTTTTTCTTTTTCTTACAATTTAATAACTACTGGATGAATTTGCATAATTTTTTCTGCACAATCTTATTTTCAGCTAACACGTAAGTACATAATAAAGTTTATACATTCTTTAAATATTTTTATGTCAGGAGTGATATGCACAAGCACCAAAATTTTTTTTTTTTTTAACATTCTACAGACAAGTGTTTGGGATAGATACTGTTTGATGTGGCGTAACTGAATCGTTTTTTATCTGCGACTTGTGAAAGTAAAGACAGTGTTATTTAGTAGGAAGTTATTTAATAATGGTACTTACATGCAGGCTGACTTTCATCTTTGGCACTGTTGAAATGATGTAGACACAGCCAGACGATATTATTCAAGTCTGTTGAGTTGAAAATGTGAGCAACTGAAACAAAAAACAAAAATAAACTCCTCAACACAATGCTGACATCATTCACGGAAGAAAATAAAAAGTACAAGCAAAGGAAAGTATTTTTTGTTTCTAAAATCAAAAAGATTTTGTTCAAATCTTATTTTTAGTGTTGTGAAGACAAAAGAATGAATTAGCATATGCAAGTAGGGTCCAGTCAATCAGGTAGTTGGGGTGACGTCAACTTCATTGCTGCATCAAATGAGGTCGATGCCACCCTAGAAATATTTTGCTTTACGGCATATCAACTCTTTTGGGTTATTTAATGCAAACTCCATTTATATTAAATGAAAGTGGAGGTGGTCCGAATGGGGAGGGTGCCATATCATCATATTATTTAAGACCTCCTATCCTCATCATTAATGGAAGTTTCGGATTTATGGACTTTTATACACAGATGATTTATAGGCCAGTCATTGGGAATTCCACTAACGTATGCATGTGAAGAAATTTCTATCTAAATTAATAAATTCGAAAGGTTTTTTTCCATCTATCCTAACTATACTATCAAAATGGTTTGTGCTTATTTAATTCTATGATGCAACATAAGATCCTGAAATACCATATATATAGTAATCTGCAAACACCCATAAACAGATTTAGGTTTTCCTCATTTGCATATTTATTTCATAAACAGCTTTTAATAAATTCATTCTGTAATATACATTTTAATATTTTCTTATATTATACACAATAATTTTGTCAATAGTAAAACACCTGATGTCGCTGAGAACAAATACTACACTTTGATCTTAGCCAAAAGGCCAAGGAACCATAAAATGTTTTTATGACATGGCATTTTTAAAGGAATAAAAAAAAAAAAAAAAAAAAAAAGTAATCTATTCTTGTATTATCTTTTAATGGGGATGGATAGTATAGTATCGGTTCTGTTGTCATAAGATCACCCCCTCCCAAGAATTACTTCCCTCATTTTTATGGAGGTGGGGTTTAATCCCTCCAGGTATAACATGAAATGGATGGATGATTTTGTGAAACAGGTTTTCCAAAAACGGAAATTGTGGAGTAAGTTATGGCAGAATGGATCTAATGTTGCAATCACCAAAATTAGTCAAAGCCGAGGTGATACAGATAACCTCCACCATTTTGTAAAAAAGTGGGTTTTAATAAAATCACTAACTATTCCTTTAGTCACAATGATCCACTGAGGTTTTGAGGGGGTGGGGACTATTGCTAGAGGACATGGGTTCAAGCCCATGTTTTACACACTAGTATTCTACAAAGAAAACTATTCTTCGTTCATTTTTTTTTTTTTTTTTTTTCAAGATTAAACAAAGATTGGTCATATGGAGAAATGTAGATAGAAAATGCTCGGAGTTGGAACAGAAAATCTCATTTAGGCTCAGTTAACAAATTAAAGAAATAAGAATGCGGACACATTGAAAAAGGAAGGGGGGGGGAGATTAAAATGCATCCATTCAATCTGTTAAACTAACAGAAATTAAATTTTGAACTTAAATGTTTGAGACCAACCATCAAACAGACAAGAGATTTTAATAAATTCTAAGAAATTTAGACCAAGTTACAGTTTTTTTAAATTTTTTGTTGTGTTTTAAATAATTTGTAATGTGTTTCTTTACAAACCGTAACAATTTGAATTGATTTTGTGGAAGATCAGTTTTTAATAAAAATGAAGATGTGAACTTACCAGAATCGTAGTCAGCCAGTTCTGCTTTGCTGGGTACAGCAGTTGCTGCCATGTTGCTAAAACCGCAGTCAGAAAGCAAGAAAGACATGTCTCTGACACTACGCATTTCTCGAAAGGTAAACAATAGGTCGTAGAGGCGCTCTTTACTAGCCGGAGTAGCACAACGTGTACGGAGATCAGTTAGCCAATTAGAGGAATGTTTCCTTCCTATTTCACTCAAGACATGGCCTGAAATTTAAAGAGAACACAAAATTTAAGAAAACTCACAATCCAAACTGCAAGAAAATCAAAAAAAAGACATGAAACTCCCGACCTGCACATCTCAATTTTTAAATTAAGACTCCCATTTCAACTTTAACAACTGGACTGCGCAACAGAACTAAAATCTTGATGGCGACGAATGCGCCCAACTTTTATCAGTTGTGCTATATGATTTATTAGAAAAGTTTTAAATATTGAAAAATTAGATTAGCCAATATTTTTCTAAAAAAATTTTGTTTGTGTATGCATATAAAAATGTAAATTCTATTTCGGATCTTAAAAGGAAAAATAACTACATTTGTAAAAATAAATCTTACAGTGAACAAAATGAGAGAAAGAGGGGTTTGTTTGTTTTTGTTTTTTTAATCTTAAAAAAAAAAAAAAAAATTTCAGAAAATGTTTTTAAAAAGATTTTTTAATTAGCAATTCCATGATAGCAGAAAATGTGTTCCCTAAGTATGCTTCATGCAAAATTTGGTACCATAGAACAACATACATATAAATAGGGGTGGAACGTAATGGGTGAAAATTTCAGATTAATGCGAGTAGTATTTTTTTGTGTTCATTTATACGTAAATAACACTAAACAATCAAACATTTTGAAAATTTTGCAAAATTCAGAAAGTGCAGGCCAAAAATGGCCGTTAGGGCTCCACGGGACTCAAAATCCATCATTTTTCGGTGAAAAAGTGGTTTTATGTGACATTGCAGATCCTAAAACATCCTCAAAAGCTATGAATGGATATAGATGGTTAAATCTGATATAGTACTTTAATTTAGGACCATTTTCAGGCTGTGAAAGGGGTTTCATGAATGTAAAATAGCCAAAAACTATTGCCTGCACCTTCTGAATTTTGCAAAATTTTCAAAATGTTTGATTGTTTAGTGTTATTTATGTATAAATGAACACAAAAAAATACTACTCGCATGAATCTGAAATTTTCACCCATTACGTCCCACCCCTAATATAAACTATGTTTGTTTTAGTAACAGTAGAATTAACCTTTTCACAACACCCACCCACCCACCCTTACTACCACGACATGTCAGACATTCGAAAGAGGTTTCATACAAAATTTGGTCCAATTCTGTCGAGGAGTTTTTAAGCCTCTAAGGAACCAACAAAGAGAAACGAAGGTTCAATGATAATATCGATTATTGTTAAAACAGCATCGGACGCTTTTGATGCCATTTTGGTTGATTTGACCTTTGAAAAGTGATACCACCCAAACAAACACCAGTTCAACGCCAAAAAGTTGACTGGAGAACAGGTCTTTCTCAATGTAGTAATAAGTAAATAAAGATGATAAAAATCATAGATTTGTTCTTGCAAAAAGACAATTTAATTATTGTAACTTGCAATGGTGCAATTTTCATTAAACTTGTTTTATTTTACTTTTTAGGAATCTTAAAGTGAGAATTTTCTGCAGGATTTATCATTTGATTTATTCGTATTATTTCTTCTTTTAGTGATGATTAAAAGGTTAGGCTGCTTTACTTCTATCAGCCGCTCTCAATTAGTGCTTATTTTTAATTTAAATTATCCTGAGAGGAGAGAAAAAAAAAATGCTTATTTTCAGAGTAGATTTTATTTTCAAGGAAACAATATTGCAATATCATTTGTAGCCCCATTATTTTTGTAAAAATATAATCCTAGTATCCTTGAATAATAAACAGTAATATTCACTAACAAAACGAAAAAAGAAATAAAATGATAGTGACCTCCTTGAGAAAGTCGATAGCATCCAATCTTGTGTAGATGGCTCAAGAACAACCGTTTAGTGGAGTCACTCCGCAGATACCATTCGCTGTGTTTGTCCACTGGTTGATGGTTCTCACTGACAAGGTAACATATAGAAGCCAAATTTTCTGCTTCTTTCCATGTCAACTGGCCCTTAAAAATGGCAGAAAAAATCATTCAAGATTAGAGATTTAGGAAGAGTCATTTTTAAACACCTACAAAAAGTGACAATAAAACACTTTCTCCATCAAAAGTATAAGCAAATCTCTTCAAAATAAATTTGCTAACAATCTTTTTTGATAAACATTTTTTCTTTCTTTAATGTACGTATAATTCACCGTATTATTAGTTTAAATTATAAAAAAACAACTAATTTTCGAGGTATATTTATTATATTTTGTTATAACAACCATATATGGTTTAAAAATAAACTAAGGAAATGCTACCTCTGATGAAAATAAAGTTTTTCTTTTTGAAAAAGTGTTAGTCGACAACGATGACAAAACATTACAATTCTAATCAACATCTTTTGGTGCTTATGCTGTTGAGCGGCCGTATGAAAAAATTATTTTTTATAAAAACAATATTATATACTTATTCAGCGTTATATTCTTACTCACTGTACAAAAAAGTAGAAAAAATTACCCACTAGAACTTTAATTACAAGTATTTTTCCATTCTGCGTATCATAACAGCGATTCGTTCTCTAAGCCTCCATCTTCTTTCTTAAGATTTCAAGGGCAGATAATTCGAAATCTTAAAATTGTGTATTCTTAGTGAACGAATCGCTGTTATGATACGCAGAATGGAAAAATACTTGTAATTAAAGTTCTAGTGGGTAATTTTTTCTACTTTTTTGTACAGTGAGTAAGAATATAACGCTGAATAAGTATATAATATTGTTTTTATAAAAAAAATTTTTTTCATACGGCCGCTCAACAGCACAAGCACCCATCTTTAACTAATAAATCACCATGTATCAAGACCAAACGCCATTCGAGAATAGGGGTTAATGAGAGATCGATTGTCAGGTGAATATTATGAGGATTAAAAATGATGAATGGAATGGACAAAATTTTAACCACTACGAAGATGATTTATGATGAGTATTTATTGATATTAGGTTTTAAGACTGTTGTAGTCTGCAGGGAAGCAACCCCATAGTAATGTTTCACAGATGGAGTTCTTGAAAAGAAGCTTTGTTCATGATAATTCTGGTTGATGCTAGAGACGCACATTCATCGACTAATTTAACATTTTCAACGATTTAAGATTAATCGAATAGATTTGCTTTTATTAAAATACCTATTGTGTGAATTAGCAGCACCAGATAAATATTAAATTACTTTTTTTTGCTTCTGGATGAGTCCATGATGCCAAACAGGGGGTAACAGGTGATAGCTCAAATAGAAACCAGAACATTATTATACGAATACTCGAAAGATCTTTTTTTTTTCTTACCTTGAGAGCCCTCTTGAATAATAATGTCCCACCAAAAAAGAAAAAACATCCTTTCATTTCCTTGATGAAAGCTCCCCACTCTGGTTGGCGATGCTCCATGGTGGCAGCAGTTAACAGTAATTGGTCAAATCTGGAGAATTCAGGGCACAATTACAAAAATAAACAACAAAAATTAGCAATTTTCTTTAACAAATAATTTGATAAAACTATTACAAAAGAGAAATAGACTTTAATTCAGAGTTGAACAAATAAATTCAATAAATTGACATTCTAATCTTTAATATTAGATGTGACAGAGAGTTGTCATTTTAGATACAAAGAACCACCACTTGGTCTTTGCATTGTAGGCCGGGTTGGAACGGTTTTTAGTTTACTGATATCAAAATATAAAAATTAAAATTATGTGGCCATTACTCGTGTATGTGTATTTTTCTCGGCTTATGACTTGCACATTATTTTTATTTATTTATCAATATTAAAAATGCAATAGTTTAAAGTATTAGAAAAAACTTTAAAAATCCTATTTAAAAAAGATTTTCCATTTCTTCGTAGACAAATAAAAAAAAAATAAAAAGTGATTAAAAAAATTTTTTTTTTTTTTAAAGAGAATGAATTATTTTGTGACCCTTTCAAAATTTTGAAGGAATTTAAAAGTATTTAAACAATCAAATAGAAAGTAATTTGCATAAAATAATGTTACAGAGATTAAAACATTATCTTAGCAAGAATTAGTTTTATAATAATTTGGTTCAATTAATGTTATGGGGTAAGCTAATCTACCTCTTTCAGGAATGAATACAGTAATATCTAAGCGTCATTGGACAGCAAAGTGTTGCAGTTATGACCCCGAGCGCATGACGCGTACTTCTGTAACATACTTCTGTTAATACACTTTTGTCAATTATACCACTGTGATTGTCTTTATTATCGGCCTGCAAGGCCACAACACTGGCGTCAGAAGATTTTGAGACTTACATTGCCACAACACTGGTGGCAAGGATTCTAGAATTACACCTCACAACACGATGATTGATTTGAACATTACCCAAACGTGTGTCACGAACACTGAAAGCAAGGATTCAAAATTACATACCACAAACCTGAAGACAAGGTATTTGAATTTATTCAGTCCTACATATTTTTTTTCTTTCTTTCAAACGATTTAAATCTATTCAAAACACGAAAAAAATAAACCAGGCAAACGTTTGCAATGTAAACTAAGGTTTTTGTTTAAAATTTGAATTGTTGGATTTTGATTTAAAAAATAAAAAAAATAAAAAATAGATTCGAGTTATTTGTTTAACAAGAAAGCAAGTTAAAGTATTGAATTTTAACAAGCAGTGTATTTCTAAAGGAATAAAAAAAATTTTTTTAAAAAAAGACTGTCACGAAAATCAATGCATTTTCTAAAGAAAAATTAATTTCACGACAAAGTTTTGAAAAGTCAATTTTCAACCACAACTTAAAGAGCAATTAAAAAAAAAAAAAAAAAAAAAAAAGAGGGGTTTGCCGATTTTTTTTCTTCTCATTAACCAGAAACAAGTAAATAAGTTTTGTACCAACTTATTTTTTTTTTGCCTTTTCACTACATTGTTTCAAACTTGCCTCATAATGGAAAAATTACGAACTGTGACTGGTGACTGTAGTGTTCATGCTGATGACTGCTGTGAACCAGAAACACGTGTCCATGGATTATTTTATGTACGTATAAAATAAAAAATATATATTAACGAAAAATACGTCCTATAAAGTTAAACGCAACTAATAATGCAATCTTCTGTATTAATCTATCACTTAGGAAGTGAACATTTATGATAGAAGCATAAGAATGCTACAATCACCAATAAAAAAAAAAACAATTACATAAAATACATTAAATATTTAGGTAATAAAAATCACACATATTTCCAAGCAAGGCATCATGGTCTGGGGGTAAAACGCCAGACTATTGACATCAACATCGAAGGCTTGATCCTTGTCTAAGTTAGCCATGCTGAGGACAGCTGTGAGTCAGAAACACATGTCCATGGTACGTATAAAATTAATAAAAATTATATATATATATATATATACACACACACACAAACACAGGAAGTCTGTTACTGCGAGTGACCATAGAACATGGACGATTTTCAAAAAGTAAAATTAACACCTGCGGTTACAGGCTAAGCAAGCATCTTACCAAAAAAAAATTGAAACAAAGATCAGAGTTACAGAAGGAACAGCTGGCACAAAATAAAAGATTCGAGGAGATGTTCATTCAAACCCCAAAACAGCAAAAATTATTTGAATTGTCAAATGAGCGACAAAAATGGTACAAATGAAAGTGCGTTCTCTCAGACCACAATTTGGAATACCATTGAGATTTTCAACTACGACCCGGACAATAAGGTTACTTTTGCCTCATATTTCAGGCATTATGAAGACATAATTCAGACTGAAAACTGGACTGATCCCAAAAATGTTCGATTACTGTTACGGAAATTAGGCAGTGAAATATACAAAATTTGTAAATGACATTTTACCTCAAAAAGACCAGCGAGCTAAAATTTAGTGAAGCAATAAAAGACAAAATTATTTAGTCCAAAAACATCTCTTCCACAAAAGATGAACGCGTTTAAACCTTACAAGAAATGATAATGAGGACTATACAACTTTTGCGAGCAGAGTAAATAACCACCATGATGACTTCAGATTATCGGAATTAAGTGCTAATAGCTTTAAATGTCTCATTTTTGCACAAGGATTCGTGTCGAACACAGACTGATATTAGGAAAGTCCTTAGCAAACTGGAAAACGAGCCAGCAAATAGCCGAGGACTGTTAAACGGGTTATTAGTATGAGTCAGGATTCAAAGGATATCGAACGGTCTGGAGTGTCCTGCATCAGAAAAAAATGACTTCACGAGTTAAATTTGATAGTCAAAAGAGAAGTAGTCTGCCCCCTAAACCGTACTTCAGTTGCATATGGCGTAAAAGTGCACATTGCAGAACAAAAAATAAAACAAGAAAGCGTTTTATCAGAATCACCAAGTGCAGCGAAATTGAAAATGTAAGTTTGCTAAAGTTAAAATATTAAATAGGAACATAAGAATGCAGTTAGACTCGGATCCGATTTATCAATTATTAATCTACACACATGGGGGAAAAAAAAAAAAAAAAAAAAAAAAAAAAAAAAATCGGCAAGCTAACTTTGATGACTAACAAGATTGCAAACAGCGTAACCAGATAGGATATCAAATTCAAACTGATAGCGAGTCACACGTCAATGGAAAACCTGAAAACTAAAACTGTTTGTGATGATTAACTCAAGAAATTTACTGAGCACATATTTTATGTTTTCATTTAAACTCTGGGATTTACCAATAAATTCTTTTTGCCAGAATTTAAAAATTAAAGATTTTTCAAATAAATTTTTAAAAGAATTGAAAGAATTTTACACAAGCCTTTTCTGGTGGATGTAATAAAATGATTGCTATGTTTGAGTTGAAACCGGATATAAAGCCAACTTTTAAAAAAAAGCGATGTTCTGCGGAGAAAAGGTTTTTTCTGAAAGCTTAAGAAGAATAAGTCATTTTGGGAAATCGGGATTGTAGATAGAAGAATTGGGAATATGCTCTAAGTGCTAAAAGGACCAAAATCTACCCATAAGAGACATTTAAACCATAATCAGGAACAGATATTCCGATACTGTAGAAGACACACTACAAAAGAATTAATGGACGTCGTTTTTGACACGATTGAGTCACCAGTCCCACAAGTAATTTCTCAAATGTGAACGTCAAAAAAAAAAAAAAAGACAAGAGAAAGAATACAGACTTCATGGAAGTCAACCCCAAGGGAATAAGACTGACCCCTTACAGACCAAAGGCTTAAGGGGGGTAAGCTGATCTACCTAGTTCAGGAATAAATGGACTTACCCAGACAATAAATACAGTAACATCTAAGCATCATTGGGCAACAAAGTGTGGCAGTTATGGCTTCAAGCGCATCACGCATACTCTTGCAACAAACTTCTGTTAATACACTTTTGTCAATTATAGCACCGTGTTTTTTTCCATTATTATTGAACTGCAAGGCCACAATAATTGAATGACCAAACAATGCCATAATACTCCACTTTTTTTTTTTAAATTCTCAGCGTCTCTTCACTTGTTCAGCTTTAAACATGGTTTTTATAAATTCTTCAGATTCCCAAGACCATAAAACTGTCGAGACTGCTCCTCCCCAGATTTAACTATTAGATATATTCTGATAATAATGCAGTAGGCTGCATGTTTTAGTAGTGCATGCAAATAGCATACATTGCGAGTAATGGATGCTCGGCCAAAAGAAAAAGGGCTAGAGAAAATTGAAAATATCTCTGCTTTTGTATCAGGCCACCCAGAATCTTATATTTCTCTTTGAAATAAAATAAGTGGCTCATAAACACAGAGAATCATGCTGAGACCGGTCTGCTTGCAAAAGGTAATGTTCTTAGATGGGCTCCATGATAAACCCCGTTTAGTGGACATCTCCAGTAGCCATTATCTTGGGTGGTTGAATGGAGCGGGGACCTGACATCTCGGTTTTCTGGTCAAAAGTACATATGTTCCAGCCTATGGGAGGGGGAGGATAGTTAGACCTGGCCCTCTTGGCATAACACAGGCAGTTAATTTTTCAGAGGGCTGGCGATCAGTTGGCTGAATGGGCCTCTCTGGATAAGGTGAGCAATTTGGGGATCTTAGCTAAAGGATTGAGTTCATGGAACTTATATTTGATTTGGTCGGGCAAAGATATCATTTCGCAAGTTTGCTATTCAACGTGGGAACACAAGTTTCATTTGTAACCTCTAACAAATAAAACTAACTTGTTTATAGACGGAACTTGGGATGAAAGTTCTTTGTTGCAGCACTGACCGAATCGAACAACAACTTTGGACTGGCACAATGCATGGTTTCGTTTACAGCATATCAACCTCTTATGGGTCATTTAATGCTGAATGATTTTTTTTTAATGTTTATATATTTTAATGTCACTTTTTTTATGGTTATGTATTTTAATGTCACTTTTTTTATGGTTATGTATTTTAATGTCACTTTTTTTTTTTAATGTTCATGTATTTTAATATCATTTTTGGTGTTTGGTTTGGTTATTTTACGGCATATCAACCCTTTTCAGGTTATTTAATGCCGAATCCGGTCATTTTGGTAAAAGTTTTAATTCTTAAAGTTTATATGTTTACGTATATTTATTCATGGTGTTTCATGGTTTTGTAGATTTTTGTTTTAGGTTTTGCAGAACATGATTGAGTTTTGCAAAACTAATGGAAAAGAAAAAACAATAACATCAACGTTTGGTGCATTTTGGGTCAGAAAGCCAGAATCTTCAGACAGGCACAACGTGTGGGATGAACGCAGTCAGTGCAGTGAATGCACTCGTTCACAATAATAACTTTCTCAGAAGATAACAAAAATGTCACCATTGTTTAGTTTAACGTCATTTTTAAATTCTACTTATAAACCCGTTAGCTTCATTTGTGTTATAACACGTATTAGCGATGAAAAGATTATTTCAAACTTGAGCTCGAGGTAGCCAAGAGAATGTTTTTTTTTTTTTTTTTTAAACTTCAAAACTATCGAGTAAATACAACGCAAATTTTAGGCACAGATTTAGATTGCCGCAATCAACAGATGGCCAACATAAAGAGTTAATGAAAATAGCTGTACCTACCTGGCGTCATGCGTTTTTGTTTTTTTTGCATCTCCCTTCCTCCTCATAAAATATGCTGGTTGTTTTATATACCAAATTAAACATTTTTTAAATAATTTTGAAAGTTATATTGAATTGTCTTTTAGTCATTAAATTATTAATTGAACCAAATCATTATTAAACTACTAGCCAGGTTACCCGGTGTTGCGCAGGTTAGAGTGTGGGATAGCATCATATACAACATCATATTAATTTTAACAGCAATCTTCATGTTGTCAGCGAGATATCTTAACCACTGAGTTATTCATAAATATGTTAATACTCTTAACCTAACGCTTATAGATGGATTAATGTCATTCTGTAACATGTTAGAAAAGTGGCATTAGCACCTTACCGGGGCAGCCAGAGATGCAGAACTACTTCCATAATGTTCGCATGCAAATTGTACATGTAAATACACTTATATTTAACGTATACTCTCTAGTATGTTTTTGTTTTAGGGACAAGTGTTCTGCTATATATATATATATATATATAATACATGAGAAAGCGATCTAGGTATTAAAAAAGCGATAGAGAGGCAAAACGAAAGAGGCAGACAAAAGGTGTTACATACTAAATATACCAAAATTCTTCACTTACATTTTATTATATTAAAAAACAGAAAAGTATATTCCTGATTATTTTTTTTTTTTAATGGGTGTTAGAGGTGGGGGGGGGGGGTAAATATTTGGCACAGAGGGTAATGTAGAAATTCGGTACCACTTAACTTGTCTTTCAAAGGGAATTTTTTTATACATGATATAAATTTAATTACAATGATATATTTGAAGTTTTAAGGAGGTTATGCTCACTTGGACATTCAGGAACACTTTCATTGTCTTCCTCAGTAAATTTTACATGAGAATATACTTTTAGATTCTATGTAGATTTTAAACTGTCTTTCTATAGAGAACACACAATCAAGTTTAAAATATATATATATAACTAATTGTTATAGTAATGATTTAATCTAAATTTTTTTTCATGTAAATGGTTTCTAAAACTTTCAATCTTTTAATACATGAGTATTTGCTAATAATTTTAAAGCCAGTTTAAATGCTTCCAAAAGGTCACAAGGTGATCAATTTTCTTATTCTAAATTTAAAAGATTAAAATGGCCGACTTGTTTACAAAGAAACGCAGATGCACTATAGATTTATTTTCATATTTTATTCTATTTTTAATAGGATTTCAAATTGTTTTATTCTACACTATTGCATTTTTTTATTCCAATAAATATTCTCGACATGAGGGCAAATCGAATGCACACATATCCAATGCAATGGCTTAATCCTTAGAAAATGACATCCAGTCTGTAGTGGAATGGGATCATAAATGGATGGTTACATTTAATACTACCAAGACAAAGCTCCTTTCCTTTAAAATTAAGGAACCTTATTAACTACCAATTGTCATGGTTGATAGCACCCTTCCCAAAAGTCCAACGTTCAAACTCCCTGGCCTGACATTCACAGGTAACATGAACTAGAATAAATAGATAGAAGATACTGCCAAGTCTGCTGCAAAGAAGGTGAGCTCTCTCTACCGGGGTAAAAAGAAGCTTCTCACACATGCCAGTATCCTATATCTCTACAAGGTCACCATTCGCCTATGCATGGAGTATTGTTGCCACATCTGGGCTGGTGCCATAACCACTAGTGTTTCCTTCTTGAACAGGGTCCAAAAAAAAAAAAAAGTCTAACCTATTAGGTCCGACACTATCTACCAAGCTCCATCGCCGCAATACTGCATCTCTGTTTGTTTTACAAATACTTCAACGGTATATGCTCTGACAAACTTACTGAACCTGTGCCCCCCCCTCAATGTAAATACCCCCCCCCCCCCCCGACAAGCAGTAAAGTCACCCCCTTTACGGTAGATGTCTCCAGATGCTAGAAGGCTTTTCTATTCTAATAGCGGCTTTCCTCAAACTGTTTGCCTTTGGAATTTCATTCTTGCTCCCCTGACTGTACCAACATGCAGAAATCTAAATGTAAACAAGCATCTCGCTGCACAACTCCCCCACTTGGGAGCCAGATTTATAGGAGCATCCTAATTAACAGTAGTCCCTTACATCTCAGTGGCAGTGTGTCTTTGGGGTGAATTGAAGTAAAAAAATTAAAAAATAAATACATCAATAGCAAGTAAAAAAAGAATGTAAGTGGCATAGAGGTGAAAAAACGTAGTAAAAATATATAAAAAAGGTAGTAAAAATATATAAAAAACGTAGTAAAAATATATAAAAAAGGTAGTAAAAATATATAAAAAACGTAGTAAAAATATATAAAAAACGTAGTAAAAATATATAAAAAACGTAGTAAAAATATATAAAAAAGGTATGGGTCTGTAAAAACGATTCCTCCTTGTAGGATGGAAATGTAAAGTTCCTTCAATGTATAACTGCATTGGGAACAACTTTAAAGAATTTTCAGAAAATTGTTTTTGAGCTTCAAAAATATAAGGAAATCAAAAGACTGTTGGTGCTGTCCGTCTTTGATGTGGCCACATGTAACCTGCTTCTCTGGGAGACAAAATAAATGAGAGGAGAGAATCTCAAAGGATTTAGGTGATCAATCCAACGTCTATATACACAGTCAATCCTTCATCGGATGAAGTAGCTAGATTTGAAAAACTTTACACTTCAGATCCTGGTTCACATGTAGCAAGTTAGAACAGTGCCAGTATGTATGGCACCGGTCACAAGTGTTCTCAACAAGTCTTATCCTGGTTCACATGTAGCAAGTTAGAACAGTGCCAGTATGTATGGCACCAGTCACAAGTGTTCTCAACGAGTCTTATCCTGGTTCACATGTAGCAAGTTAGAACAGTGCCAGTATGTATGGCACCAGTCACAAGTGTTCTCAACGAGTCTTATCCTGGTTCACATGTAGCAAGTTAGAACAGTGCCAGTATGTATGGCACCAGTCACAAGTGTTCTCAACGAGTCTTATCCTGGTTCACATGTAGCAAGTTAGAACAGTGCCAGTATGTATGGCACCAGTCACAAGTGTTCTCAACGAGTCTTATCCCCCATCCCACAACGTAACAACATTATTACTTACACATGCAATGCTTGAGAAGCATCGCTGACATCTTTATATTGAAGCCAGAGTAATATTTGCTTGCAGTGAACAAACATCTTGTGAATGTAAACATTTGGGCCAGATGTCTGCTGTTCAATATTTTTGGCGATAACTGGACACTGAAAGGGATAAAAGATAATAGATTAAGAGAAATGTAAATAATCAGTGATGGAATTTTTGTAAATAAATCTATATTAAATCTTTCTTAATATTAGAATCCTAACTTGAATAGAAAATTTGGAAATTTTAATGAATGAAAATGCTCAGAAAATGCTTGAAGACAAAAAAAAAATTTTAATTGGTAAAAAGTGGATGAAAAAAACAGATTACACAACTGAAGCTATGAGGTTAGAAAAGTCTTTAGTTTCTATTATTTAATGAGCAAACACGCTCAACGTTTTTAAATGTATATATTACTGTTTATTAGGATTTTAATCAAGGGAGGCGCGATAGCGCTCTATCCCGTAATAGACTTCAAGAATGGCCTATGCTGGAAATCTCATTTCTTTGATCAATCATAACTCAAAAACCAATAAACCAAATTAGTTAAAACTTTGCACAAAATTTTTATTTGATAGGTTCTATAAGTGTGTAGAATTTCAGCATCATTAGTAAAGACAACCCAGAAAGTTCAATCATGAAATCATGTTATCTGTGTACGTACGTACGTACGTACGTACGTACGTACGTGCGTGCGTGCCACCCTGTATCTCAACTATTTGATGAATTCATGTGTAAAGTCGCAGAAATGATTAATTTTCAGCAAACTTCCCACCCGAGGTGAGAGAGTATTTTTTCCTATTTTTTTAAAACTCTCATACATAAATAAAAAAGGTATAAAAAGTTTACTTACAGCATAAAACTCAACAAGGTAGTCATACCACTCAATACTGAAGTCAAAGATTCGAAGGGAATCTACTGAAATGGCATGTTCGATGGCAACACCCACGTTTCTGCAATTAATGTAGAGCTGCAGCAGTTTGATATGAATTCGGACGTTGCCAGGTTTCTTGGCCTAAAACAAATGAACAGTTTGTTTTTTTTTTGAAAGAATCAATATGTACAAAGCCATTCAACCATAAAACCATTTTAAACATTTTTAAAACCTGTAAACATAAAAAACTTGGCTAAAGATTGAGATTTTATTTTACATTCCAAATAAAAGTTGATAACTATGGACACCTGAATAAAAGTTCACCCAATCGATGAAAATAACAAGACTTCACCATTTTGAATGATATTAATAGATCGGTTTGATGAGGAAAGCAGTAAGCTGGGCCTAAATCTTTGCTAATGAACGTATGTCAACAGTGTCATTTTATAACCATTTTGCTATTTAATTTCATCGAGCACTTTAACTTTTTACCTATTTATGTCATACATATAAAAAATCTTATTTAATAAAAATCATAACTTTATGAAATGTAAGCATTTGAAGCTGAAAAATTAAAATATCAATTATGTGGGGTTTTGTTGGGACAGGGCTTGCAACTCGGACTTAAGGTTAGTGGTAAAGTAATTGTTTTTTTTTCAAATAATTTTTCATCATGAAAAAAATATTAAAATAATGGGGGAGGGGGGGGGGCACAATTCTAAATTTTAAATTATTCCCCCCCCCCCCCCAAGTAAACAAAAAAAAAAAAAATGGAATCTTGCTTTTAAATTAGCAACTAAAGTCATTTCCAACTAAAATTAAAGTTCTAAAGTCAGGTATTTGAACTCTTAAACCTAAGGAAAAACAGTATTTATGAGAAATACTGTTAAAGAGCAACTATTTTATAAAAAGGACCAAAAAACTTTGATAATCAATTTACTTTAAAGATACTCAGATACCGAGAAAAAAGGCTTTTATTCTGAAAGAAAAAAAATAGTGTATAAACATACTTTGTTTATATATTATTAAGTATATATTTTGCTAACAGAACATTGTCAATTTTTCATATTCATTCAGAAATTCAAATAGCAAAAATCAGTCTTGTTTACCGCTGCTGCTGCTGCTGCCACTACAATTAGCAAAAAAGTGAAATTGACAAAGAATGAACAAATTCTTTTTTTTTTTTTAGTAACATTTTGTTTGTTGGTGTGGCTTTGTTATGGCTTCCTAAAACACTTTCTGGACAGATATGATAATTACATTAAAAATTTTTTTAAACCTGTTCGAAATTTAAAAAAAAAAAATTACTGAACAACAGCAGGCGGACTTAGTTTGGCCGTAATCGGTTAGCAATTTGACCACCTCGAACATATATTACCTTAAAAACATTCATTTTTAAAGCTAAATTTGACCAAATTCACACAACTGCTTTGGAATAGGGTTAAAAATGCAACTATCCTTTTACGCACTCAACCAAAATAAAAAATAAATAAAAATGCTTTTACGATATTCATCATTTTTTTTTTTTTAAATCTTGCTGAGAGCATGACTAACATAAGGGTCTGATAAAATAAACTTTTAGACAGTAATTATAAAACTGACAAATGTGCGTTCAATGTTTCATGTTTACGTCTCGAGGACTTTGGAGTACACTATCTCCACCTCCTTTAGTAACATGTAAAAAAGAAAAAATTGGTTCACAAACTTATCAAACAATTTAATTTGAATTTAATATTCTAATCGATCTGAAGTGTATCAAATTTGCTTTGTAATTTAAAATTTAGAACAGGATTGAACCGTGTTGGAAATCCTGTTTGTCCCCCAGAAGTAAATTGACCAAAAAGAACAATGCTTAAGCCTTTATCCAGAATAGAAAAAATATTTGTAAATAGAACCAGGTTTTATACTAAAATGAAAACAATCATTGAATTCGGAAACAAAAACCAAGCTAATTAATGAGATGTCCTTTTGCAAAACAATATGGAAATTAGTTACCTTACGACTTTGATCGCATGCTAGTATATTCGAAAGATACTGTTCTATTGTATGAATTTGAATTTGGCATTTTAATCTCACCGTTAGTGAATAAATGATCCAACTGTATAAATATAAATGACCTTCAAGAAATGAAACAAAAATAACTCACCAGCTCATTTTTTAATAAATTCTCCATCTCAGATGAATTCCCTTCACTTTCAGATTCAACTATTTTTTCCTGGAATAAAAAACAATAGTTTAAGAGTTGAGGTTGCAAATTTCTTCTACAAACTTACATACATACATACACATACTAGCTGTACGGACCTGGCATTGGCCGAGATGCAGTGAAGTCATTTTACTTATTTGTTTCGCATATTTTACACTTAAGGAGAGTAGAAAGTGACTAACACTGGATTTACTTTCGGCAGCCTTCTAATTCTTGCTTCCCTTATTTTTGTCTTTTAGTCCTCACATTTCATGAGCAATGTTTCTGACAAAGGGAGAACAGTTGCTGTTTTCTGGGTCGGAATCTATCCATCTAACACTTTGTTGGCTAGTTTTTGACGTTTAAGTAGTATTTTTTAGCTTCTTACATCAAGTGGCTTCATGCCTTGTCTGGAGCGATTTCAATTTTTTTTTTCTTTAATTCTAGTTGTAGACAACCTTTTGATATATTCTTCAATACAAAAAAAAACTTGAGTTATTTCCCTTGTGGATTTTTTTTTTTTTTTTCCGGCATAATTGAAAAATGTTTCTATATTACCAGTTGTTATGGCAGGACTACATTTTATGTTATTATAGTACAAATAACATGGTATGAAAATTAAGCAAAAATTTGTTCATAAGAATCAAAGCTTAATTTGTTAGTTTAAATGTTATTCAGGTCCAACTTTTTAAAATTTCATAAGATAACTTTTATATCTTAGATTAAAAAAAAATACAACTTACCTTTAAATTGAATATTATTTCATTTGCAGGGAACATAGATTCCGCTCTTTCCACCCAATACTTAAATACAAAAAGTTCAAGTTCAATTTTAACAAAAAGAAGACGTCTGAACTATCAATTCATACAATAATTTTCCTAAAAAAACAGACTTCTACAATTCAAACCATGCATGTATAATTAAAATGAATTTTTTTTTAATCTACAAACTAAATATATTATGTAGTAGTAGTAGTCGTCGTCGTAACATGTGCAGATAGCCTCATCATCTGGTTTAACATCTTGTTACATTCACTGGACTTTCAAAACATCTTCGGAGATTATTTTGTTCCAGGAATAGATCTTATTGCCTGATTATCCCCGATTACTACCAGACGGCACAATTTTTAAATATTAACGAATCCACACACCATTACAGTTCACAACTACAAACCAACACAGTTTGCATGATCTTAAAACAGAGTAGAGTACTGATACCTTTAAGTTTTAGTAAAATGCCATGTAGGAGATTTTGACACTATATATCCAGCAAACCATAGCATTTTCATTTCTCTCCAGTTATATATATATATATATATATATATATTAGAGTTGGGCGGTTTTGAAATTTTGGTTTCGGTATCGTTTTTTTTCCCTTAAAACCTCGGTTTACGGTTCGGTTTTTCGTTTTTTTTGAAAAAATATTTTTTACTATGGAAGCTATTCATTCTCTTGTGTGATGATTAGTTATTATTCAACGTTTAGTTGAATTATGCCACTGTTTCGATAATTTTGTGACTGAATCATTCTCCATGATATGAATCATAAGTTTTAAGGTGTTGACTGTTGTAATCAAAGTTCTGATACCTTTTCAACAGTTAACTCGTTAAAACAGTGACCAAAGATTTCTGAAGAATAAAACTGAGTTTGAATATACATTCTATCTAATTCTTTAACCCATCAGAAGCTAAAATATAACTCAGAAATGCAAGAAATTAAAAAACGAAAATTTATTTAAACAAACAAAATAATTTTACAAATAAAATTAAGCAAAAATGATGAAAATGAAGTTGCATTGGCAACTACTTTTTTTCTTTTTAAATGTTTATACTCGCTCGCTACTTTTCGTTTATTTACTTCTACAAGTATTTTTTTTAAATTTCATTTTAATAACTTATTTTTTTAGATAACTCTGAAACAAACAAATAATTATTTTACAATTTTGAGTTGAATCAAATAGATTTTCGACATCATATGGAACGCGTTTGATTTTTTCTTTTTCATTTGAAAATAGTTTATGCTAAAAATACGATGTCATGTTGTCTGTCGTATTTCTCTTTTTTTCATTTGAAAATTAAAAATGTTAATGATAAACAAACTGTAAACAAAGATTTCTTCCTACAAGTCAATTAAATGTTTTTATCATATATTTGTTCAATCTGTCCTCTTACTAATATAACATTTTTTGGTAATATTCAATTTTATTCAAATCAGAAAATCTTTTCAACCGTGTTTCCTTGTATATGGTGGCTTACTGTAGTAAAAACAATACCGAACGGTTACGGTTTAAAAAAAAACAAACCGATTTGGTATGGAGATGAAACCGAAAAACCGCGGTTTTTCGGTAAAACCGCCCATCTCTAATATATATATATATATATATATATATATATATATATATATTAGCAAAAAACTACCTGCAACCTACCTTACAGAAAAACTAAGAAACAATTTTCATTTCACATTTTGGTAATTTGGTGAAAACCAACAAAAAGATGATTGTCATGGTGTTATTTGATATATTAGAATGTTATGGAAATTTACTGTGTATGAAAATAGTCACATTTTATTAATTAGGCACAGAAAATGAGGATATTGATTTTTACAGTCATTTGAAATGATTAAAATGACTGGGAGGAAATCTAGAAGAGCAAACCATTCCCTCACATCTGTAATAACTCGTTAATATGAAGCAATGGGTAAATTTTTAGATGTAAGAATAAAAAAAGATCCAACACATGCCAGCATGTAAAACATTAAACGATGAGGATCAAATAGCAATCACATTATATTTAACTGAAATCTAAACAATATTAAAATGCTTATCCACAATCAATTGTACATCTCATTTGCATCAAATAGTTTTTTAAAACCTATTTTACCAGGTAACTGCTGTCATTTGTTTTTAATTTTATTCTGTATAAGCAATAATCTTATGTATATTAGAAAGTAACCAAACAAAAAGATATAAAAACTATTACATAATGTTTGTTTAATTTAGAATTAACCCTTTTAGCCATTTTCATTTGGTGATTTTTAAATAGGACAGAGAAAGGGGGACCAGAGATCTTTTTTTCCTTTTTTTTTTTTTTTTTTTTTAATAAGTTTGAAAATGAAGGGGTTAAGATGACCAAATAAAAATTTAAAAAGGGTCAAAGCCCCCCCAATCCTGTTTACATTAAAATTTCTAAAATTTAAAACTTGGAGATAGATCAAAAGCTAACCAGAAACTTCTTTTTTTTTTTTAGTAGAAAACCAGTTTTGAAAATTACATTTACAGCTAAAAACCAAGAAAAAAAAAACAAATAAATGCAGCATTAAAAAGTGGTTTTATCTTTCAATAAATAAATTTTTTAAATCACTTACCCGAATCGTCCCAGAATTGACTTCTATTTGATTGAGTAATTCGCAAACTGAAAAATGTATTTTTATAATGTCAAATTAAAATTCAATACACATTGAAATTCGGCTAATACTGGAAGAAAGAAAATTGATACAAAAATGTAACAAAGAACTCTGAAAATACAAAGTTGTTTTATCTACATAATAAAGTTGTAATTGATGTCTGTTCACAAACTCCCAGGGTTTTTGCGATAGCGCTGAGTATTAAGATTACAGACTCGACAGTTGTGAACAAAAAAACAAAATCTCAACTCATAATCATGCAACACCTTCGACCTTAATTTGCCAACCAACCAAGAAAAACTGCTCCATCGTCATAATCCAATAACTTTTTATTATCAAAAGCAGGAACTTTGATTGGCATAAACTTTAACTGACGTGAAAGGGAGTAAAAATTAATGTTTCATTTATAATGAAACCATACTTAATTTTGTAGCCTCTGTTCCAGTGAGCATGATAGTCAAGTGGAGAGAGACTACTGTAATTTCCCTCATTTCGAAGCTATCGGACAAGTATAGAAATAAATATACATTTTTATTAATGAATTTTCTTTGGAGAAATGAACTTTTCCAGGGAATAAATTACTTCAACCTGAAACATATTTCAGACAGACAAAAAACAAACGCATCAAGTAGAGATCTCGATGAATCTAAGTGTTAGGGGGAAAAGTGTTTGCTACCACCCATATGGAGTATGTTTTGAGGTAAATCGAAGATGGCGGACCAAATGTAATATTTAGTGTTAGCTGAAGAAAAACAAATTTACTAAAACTGAATAAGCGTAATATAGTGGTGAGTTTAGTAGCCTGTGATGCATGTGGTTATTTTCCTATTCTTTAAGAAGGCACAGGGGAAAAAATCGTCTATACTTTATATATTAGATTAGCATAAAACATACTTATGGCAAGCTACACCAAAACTTTTGCTTTAAATCCAAGAAATCATCAGGCTAAATACATGGATTTACATTCTGGGATCGTACTTATAGCTAAGCAGTGTATACTCAAACTTCAAACCAATCGGTCCTTAATTTTATTACCCTTTTCACTATCTTTTCGTTTCTTTCAGCCAATGAATTTTCCTTCCTTTGTTTAAGTTTTTGATGCTCTTAACTTCTAAATGGCGAAAAAAAAGAAAGACCTAGCCACATAAGTCATTACTGCAATCACATGATTCCTTTAACTACCGCCATTTATTTTTGTATCTACTTTCGATACTAATGAGATTTATTAACACTATAGAGGCTTTTAATTTTGAATCTAGATTTTTTTTAGCTACTTATGCATAGATACTGATTGTGTGTGAAAAAACAAGGGACTTGTCTCACAAATTCCAGGATTTCCCGTTCAAGTGATGCACTTTCTGCCATGCTTCTCCTTTGTATTGCTCAATCGATGGAGTTTTCTGGGATGCACCACAGATCCATCGTTACGGCCCTCTCGATAGCCTTCACGCCAGGTCTCCTTGTTGATTATTTTGAGCTTGAGAGAAAGTCACAGAGTAAGATGAATAAAGAGTTTGTTCTAATATGGCAAGTTTCTTTTCAGCCTGGTAACTGTGAGCAGGTGTATTGATCTTTAAGAATACATGTAAACAAAAGCATGCAAAAAATTTTTTTTTAATTGATGGTTGCAGACAGCTAAGATAACACAAGACCCCAATACAGGTTAGATAAGAATTAGCAATCTTTCACCCATATTTCACACGGCAAACTCAGCGCTATTACTTTTTTCAGACATGGTATATGCATACGTACAGACGATTGCATTGCAGTCGCATCATACTTCTCCACTACCATCTCTTCCTCATCCATGACTTTGTAGGCAGCTTTTTAAACCACACACCCACACTTCTAAAGTATAAACTTACCTTTGAGGATAACATCTTTTTGATTTTCATTTAAGTGTAAGCATCTGAAAGGAACAAATTCAAAAATAAGCAGGAGGACAACAACAACATCTAATATATAATCAGTTTAATACAGTGAGTTCAAGTGATTATTTTAGCTGATGGAAAGTGTAGCTATTCAACATTGTATTTAGTTGCTGTTTAGAACTTAGAAGGGAAGGCAGTCAAAGTCTGGATAGATATAGGAAGGCATTGCCAAGGCTGCTGCAAAGAAGGTGGGCGCTCTCTACTGTACTAGTAAACTTCTCAAAGAGGACATCATCCTATATCCTTACAAAGCCACCATCCGCTTATGCATGATGTTATCACATCTAGGCTGGTGCATCATCCACTAGTATCTCCTTCTTAGACAAGGTTCATAAAAGAGTCGCCAACTTAATAGGTCCCTCACTATCCACCAAGCTCCAGTCTCTGTCCAATCGCTGCAATGTTGCATCCTTGTGCTTGTTTTACAAATACTTAAATGGATTGTGCTCTGATGAACTTGATGCTCTGGTGCCCCCTTGATGTAAATACACTAGCCCAACCCGACAATTAGGTAAGTCCCATCCATTCACTGTGGAGGTCCCCAGATGTCAAAGAGCCTTCTACTTCAATAGCTTCTTTCCTCATGCTGCCAGCCTACTGTATCGACATGCATAAGTTTAAAACTAATGTAAACAGACATCTCGCTGAACAGCTCTCAACTTAGGATGACCTCCAAAATGTTCACTCATTCTCAGTAGCCCCTTACGTTTACAGTGGCGGCCTGCCTTGTTTGGGGTGAACTATGTTAACAAAAAAAAAAAAAAAATATTGCCAGAAGAAACTCAAAGTTGATAAATTCTAAACTGTTTTATTTACTTAAGTGTCTTTGTTTTCTTTCAGTGACCTGTTATAGAGAAAATATCCAGGCAACACATGAAGAAAAAGTATACAACATCCATTGGACCCCATCACATTATTAATCAGTAGATTAATTCAGAAGAATCGTTAATTTGAGCCCAAAATTCGACATCAATACCTTCAGCTGACTTCTTAGCGACACCACCTGAAAATCTAAAAATGGTGACAATTTTTCAAGATGGCCATCATTTCTGGATACGTTATAATTTTGTTAGCTAGAAATCAAATGTTAAAAAAGTGTTTCAATGTATTACTTTAATGATGGAGCATTTTAATGATTTAGTTATTTTATCTACGTCCCACAGCGGTAAGATGTGACAAGGTCGGGAAAGTGAGAATGAAAAGCCAGCACCCTAGACGAAGATCACTCTGGCCTACAAAAATCGCCTGGGCAGCCTTTCAACATTCTCCAGTAGGGGTGCATCAGGCGATTAGCAATAAACTAAACCCTTCTCAGTGGGTGAGAAGGTAAAGCCTGGGAGGGTGCACCTCCTAGAACTGCTCAAGACAATACCTCAAACCAGTGGAATCAAGGCTTTGAAGGCCAAGACTGTACCAGTCTTGGGAGTGTAGCATCCATCAGAAAACATACACTCTGATCTTAGCCAAAAGGCCAAGGAGGAAAATTTTTTTTAATTGTCAAAATATATTTTATATGAAAAGCTCAATGGTGCAAATAAAAGTTTAGGGTATCAACAGAACGAAAAAAGGGTGAAAAAACAAATGTGCAACAAATAAATGTTAGCAAAGGCAAATGAAGTTACTCATCTACCTACCTGGATAATTGTATTTGTGTTTGAACTTATTTTAAAGGGTGGTTTTCTTGTTCAAAACAGTCGGTGTTGACTGCTCGAAAAGAAATTCAAAATGGCCACTTGCCCATGCCCAGGACCAGAAAATCGAAAACTAAAACTGATAGAAACGCATGCAATAAATGTCAATACATTTTCGCACGATTGTTGACATTTATTGGATGTGTTTCTAACAGTATATTGTCCAGGTTTCAGTTTTTGTGCGCTATCGACCGGCCCAGTGTCTTCCATGTTTTGTTTCTCTCGTGGAAACGGAAGAGTGTATACGGCTTGTTTTGAACCAAAAGACAACCCTTTAAAATAAGTTAAAAAAAACAAAAAAACTTATCCAGGTAGTAGATGAGTAACTTAAGTTGCCTTTGGTAACATTTATTTGTTGCACATTTGTTTGTTGATCCCGTTCTCGTTGCGTTGATTATTGTAAAAGATACCCAAAGTTCATTTTCAAGATGGGAGTTATTTTTTACTAAAATTGTTTATTATAATTTGATCCGAGATGAAGTTTCAATTGAATGTAATCCAAGCAATCTTTCCATCCACATAACAAGGTTTTAATCACTAACAATTCTGTTTTTTTTAATATAAAAGAGTGATGTTAAGGCACTGTGAGCAAAATGGCAAGTTAGTCTCATAACGGTTAGGCTTAGAAGGCGGTCTTACTTTTGCTTCTTTCAGATGAAGAGGCTCAGTCAGGTGCCACAGTAAAACATTCAAAATCAGATGATATTGCAACCTCAATGCAGATCCCCGTCATTCATAACTGCAAATCAGCCAAACAGTTGCAGTGGCCAGAAACGGATGGAGAGTATAATTTTAGCATTGTTGATGAGGCGGTCCACAGAGATGGATGCATTAAGGTTTCTTGGTAAACTACTCAAAGACTGTAGTGCTGCAGTCATTTCTTTCTGTTTCAATTGTAACAAAAACAATTTCATCAAGTTACGATTTACAAATACTATTCCAGAGAAGAAAATAGACAGATCGTTTCAAGTTTTGAAAACTAGCGTAAGAACCAGAATGAAGAATTTGCCATTTCCAACCCAATTTCTTGTTCATCATACTTTTCAAAGAGGCTCGGTCCCATGATTTTGGATTCTCAAGAATTGTCAGATTCAATCTGATCTTTGTAAATATAAACTATCTCAAAGACATGGTCTCTTTAGAACATCAACTGGCCAATGAATTTCAACCATGGAAATTTATGATCCAGAAGACCCACACGGAGTTACCTGGGTAGGTCATTGACAAATCCGATGCAATTGTCATTGGATAACTGCAGATCTATTTGCACTGAGGTTCTGGATTGTGCATGGGTCAGCGTCTGGATCTCGGATCAAAATCGCCAGTGAAGATGTAAAACACCATGAGAAGAGTTAACAATCTCAGAACTTCAGAGACACGGCCCACAAGTTGTTCTGTACGATGAAGGATCTGAGCAACCCTTTTCAGGATTCCAGAGACATCCACTTTTGCATAACATGTGAAACCTGCCTCTTGTTAAGCTGCCTATGGCTAGAATTCGGCAACTATATGCCAAATGCATAAACCACCTGAAGATGGTAACTATAAGGTGAAAATTGGCAAGTCGTGTTGATGACACATTCACCAATTGAACTCAATAAGGCTGAATGTTATGATAGATGCAAAGACTATCAGTTTGGCATTCAGTGAACACAGCTGCTGCGCCCGTAAATGTGATCATTACATTAAGCTATGCGCCCACTCCAAAGAGTAGTTCAGTGATATTGAAAGAACACATTTCTTCTGCTACAACATTTGAACATTTATTACAATTTAGTAATAATAATAGCTGTGTATTTCCTGCTTAAAAACCGATATTTTTATATCAAAATCAGCCAAATGGAGACTATCCAATCACAACCAAATTAAAAAGAAATGCATAAAATCTCTCAACTGTGGTCATTTTAGAAAAACGATGGACGTATTGGGTTTTTTGGAAAAAGTCATTCCAGAAAAAACTGGCACCGAAACTGATCATTTCACTAATTTGGTTGATTATCAAGAGCTAGCACATATCAAGAAAAATTCATGAAGCAGACAACAAAAAAGGGGAGGGGAACATACCTTTCGTATGATGAAATTGCCTTTCTGTAATCCTTGAGACTTTCACAAATTTGGCCCATGAGTTTGTGAGCCTGTGGCACAGGTTCTCTGACATTGAGGAATGCATTGAGATATCTAAGGAGAAAACCAACATTCAAATCAATTTTAGTTTCATATTAACTAGATTTTGATTAACAGAAAAAAAAATTTGTGAGAATTACACCTTTATAAAATAGCTAACATTAATATGTATTTTAAGAGTCATTAAAGGATAAATAAGAATAAAACTCATCAATGTGCACTGATATGTTTTTAAATATAACCATTTCAAGTTAAAAAAAAAATTTTTTTTTTAAATAAAAAATAAAAAAATCTGGACCAAAAATGTTGATAAAAAAAACCCTCCGGTTTCTGGGTCAACTTGTTAATAAAATTGTTAAAAAAAAAAATTACAGAAATTCAATTTTGAATATACATGTAAAATGTATTGGTGAAAATCATGACGGCACTTATCTTTTTTTTTGACTATCTAAGAATTAGATCTAAAAGAAGAATTTGCTCATTCCTATTTCTTAGACACAGAACTGGTATAATTGAGAATTCATTTCTTAACCTAAAGACTAGAATAGTTTGATTTGATTTTTAATAATCACTCCTGGCGGTGGATATTTAGTGTCAAGAAAAATTTCAAAAACTAAATCGCACAATTTTTTTCCTAGTAAAATACATTTTTTAGAAGAAATTACCTGACAGCATGAACGGAGAACATTCTAATAAGCTGGATGAATTCAGACAATGATCAAAGAATTTCCAGATATTTTGGGGGGTCAAACTGATTTGTATGATTGTAGGGAATTGTGTCTAACATATAAAGTAATGGCAAATTTTCTGTAGATCTGTAGACCGTAAATCTATGCTCCATTAACATTTCTTTCACCATCAAGAGCTGCCGTACATCAGACATTGTTCTTATCGCAACAAAAATGTATTTTAAATAAATCTTAATCACAAAATTATTTAATCCGGATCTACATTTCATTTTTGTGTATTGAAAACATACTAAATAAAAAAAACGAAACCGAAGCAGAAATAGACATATAAAGAAAAAAAAAGTGATAGCGAAACTAAAATTGTTATACCAACATATTTTAAAGAAAACTGATTGAAAACCTGTTGCCAAAGTGATTACTGGTTATTTTTGCCCTGATATATCACCATGTAATAAAGATGGTGGCTCAGAGAGTAGTACTTTTTGGGGGGGAAATTGCTATAGACAAGGCATGAAGCCACTTGATGTAAAAAAAAAAAAACTAAAGAAAAAAAAACTAAGAAAAACAAATTACCACTTTAAGATCAAAAACTAGTCAACGATAAGTGTTATATGGATAGATTTCGACCCAGAAAACAGCAATACGTCCCCTCCCTTTGTCATAAACATCGCTCATGAAATGCGAGGACTAAAGGACAAAATAAGGGAAGCGAGAGTTACGAGGCTGCCGAAAATAAACCGTTAGTCACTTTCTACTCTTCTACTTGTGTTGTACAAGTGTTTATCACTGTCTGCAATCTGATTTGTCACTCAAAAATACTAATAGCCCGATGTAATAGTACATAAGTTGAAGAGATTAGAAAGATGCTTGTCTCACTCAGCACTACAATTGTATACAAGTCGTGCAGATCTGTAAAATAACCAACAGTGCAGTCAGACTAGGAAGGGATTTTTCTTTGCGTGTCTTTGAAGTGTCATGTGGTAGTCATACGACAGTTTCCCATTTTTTTTACACAATCCTTTCCATTATCATTGTACTCCGCAAGATCTTTCAAACTGCATTCTGGATATAAAATGAGCATCCTTGACCTCAGAAAAATTCTGGTTCGCGCCCCCAGGGGGTCAAAAATGCCCCAAATTGCCCATATTTATTGCATTTTACACTCGCCACATCGAATCACATACAGAGGGGGACCACGCATGCGCGGCTTGTTATATCTATATCTGACCATAACTTTTGATCGTCTCATTCCCACTAAACTTGAATATTTTTTACTGGTTATTTGCTGTAAAAATAGGCATCTTTACCTTAATTTGAGTAATTTTCACAGAATTTTATTTGACCAGTAATATAATAATTTTAGAAGTTCTAATGCGTACAAGGTGAAAGGATTGAAAAAGGGTTTCATGATTACTTGGTCAAGAGATTGAAAAAAGGGTTTCATGATTACTTGGTCAAGAGATTGAAAAAAGGGTTTCATGATTACTTGGTCAAGAGATTGAAAAAAGGGGTTCATGATTACTTGGTCAAGAGATTGAAAAAAGGGGTTCATGATTACTTGGTCAAGAGATTGAAAAAAGGGTTTCATGATTACTTGGTCAAGAGATTGAAAAAAGGGTTTCATGATTACTTGGTCAAGAGATTGAAAAAAGGGTTTCATGATTACTTGGTCAAGAGATTGAAAAAAGGGTTTCATGATTACTTGGTCAAGAGATTGAAAAAAGGGTTTCATGATTACTTGGTCAAGAGATTGAAAAAAGGGTTTCATGATTACTTGGTCAAGAGATTGAAAAAAGGGTTTCATGATTACTTGGTCAAGAGATTGAAAAAAGGGTTTCATGATTACTTGGTCAAGAGATTGAAAAAAGGGTTTCATGATTACTTGGTCAAGAGATTGAAAAAAGGGTTTCATGATTACTTGGTCAAGAGATTGAAAAAAGGGTTTCATGATTACTTGGTCAAGAGATTGAAAAAAGGGTTTCATGATTACTTGGTCAAGAGATTGAAAAAAGGGTTTCATGATTACTTGGTCAAGAGATTGAAAAAAGGGTTTCATGATTACTTGGTCAAGAGATTGAAAAAAGGGTTTCATGATTACTTGGTCAAGAGATTGAAAAAAGGGTTTCATGATTACTTGGTCAAGAGATTGAAAAAAGGGTTTCATGATTACTTGGTCAAGAGATTGAAAAAAGGGTTTCATGATTACTTGGTCAAGAGATTGAAAAAAGGGTTTCATGATTACTTGGTCAAGAGATTGAAAAAAGGGTTTCATGATTACTTGGTCAAGAGATTGAAAAAGGTTTTAGGATTACTTGGTCAAGAGATTGAAAAAAGGGTTTCATGATTACTTGGTCAAGAGATTGAAAAAAGGGTTTCATGATTACTTGGTCAAGAGATTGAAAAAAGGGTTTCATGATTACTTGGTCAAGAGATTGAAAAAGGTTTTAGGATTACTTGGTCAAGAGATCGGATTTTAATCCAAATTTAAAGATATTTTGTTCGCCTATGACATTTTTTTAGCTAAGGACATTGTTATTTGAAAGAAACCTGGTCTTTGGTCAGTGTTTTTTTTAGATAGAATATGAGTAGGTATCCCAAACCAAAATTTTATTTTCATTACATCTAAATAAAAAAAATTTTTTAAATTTATGTGGACACATCTTTGAAAAACAAAAACAATGGTACCAAAGTTATTTTGATAACTTAATTAGCCACAGAATTCTGACCGTTCAAAGTTCATTGGAAATTAGAAAATTTGGCATCATGTGTGATATTGGTCAAGAAGCCAATTTTCAGAACACCCCTATCAAATCGATAATTGCATGTATAGGTATAACAATTCCCCCCCCCCCCCCATTAAAAGTTGAACCAAGATTGATAAAAATAAGATACCAAAAAGGCATAATAAAACTACATAATAAAGTTTGTAATTCCTGCCTATTCACAAGGTCCTCCTCGGGTTTCAAGATAGACCCCAACTCTATATAAAAAATAGAAATGTTAAGGGATTAACATTACAGTGTAAAACCCCTTGTTCTAACAGTGACGACATTTGCAGAGAAACACTTTGCAAAGTATTCATGTTTATTTGGTTTAAATTCTTAATACTGATTGGATAAAAACCTCGATTAGTTGCCTATATAGGATTTCAACCAATCTAAAAGAATCGCCTCCTGGAGCTGGACACTTGTTCACATTATCTATGTAAGAGAGTGGCCACACGTTGTCCTCAGTGAGAACCCCAACTTGCCACAGGAACCTTTGTCAGTCATAACACTGCTACACGTTCTTGAAGTGCATACAAACTCTGGCAAACACAGGTCAGTCATGGACTTGTGAATATAGTGACAGCTTGTCAATCCTACAAGTCCACATAAATACAGATATAACACTTTCTTAGTCTAGACCTTTAAAACATTTCAACCCTTTTCTTCTTGATTCAGTAATTTGTTCAACATGACGTAAATAAAGTTGATATGTATGAATAGACTGTCAGTACTTTTGATAAATGCCACTTTCCACTACAAGGGTTTAGAGGAGGAGTGCGCACGGGTTCAAGGAAATGCTAGCATCGAGGGGATACAAAAATAAACTATAACTGTCACTATATATACATCCTCCCACCAAATCAATGCTGAATACATCATTTGGTCCCCCCCCCCCAAAAAAAAACCTGATTTAAAAAAGGATGGGGAGGGGAGGGTAATATGATATGGGTTAGGCACAATCCAGTAAGTAATTAAAGCGTCCTTTCAGTCACCTCGATTACGAAGAGAGGGTTTTGCGAGTGAAACGTTGAGACATATTTCATTGTAAATGCTCACCTTTTGGCAATTTCATGTTCTCCAATTTGGTGATAAAGTTTAGCAATTTGGTAACCTTTAGAATTTTTCTGCAATAGAAAATAAATGCATTATAAGTTTATATCATACAAGAAAAAAAAAAAAAAAAAAAAAAAACCAGCTTGTGTTTGCATTTAAAATATTTTCACAAATCACTATCTGCCTCGACTAGCTTTTTGCTATCTCCAGGCAGCACGAAATTTAAGCGAGTAAAAGGATCAGAATTGAATCACTTGAAATTATTTTGAATCAAATTCTTTGTTAAACTGAAATCTCCAAGTGGAGATTGATAAAAAGAAAAAAAAAAGAAAAACTTGTTCGCCACCAATGCTATAAAATTCTAGCGGCAGCTCAGGTGTCAAAGGTATGCAGCCTGCTAGGTAAATCGTGAGATACCCGTGCATTTTGAAATAATCATTTTCTAGCAATATCTCAAAACTTTCTCGAGGAGGAGGGGGGGGGGCATAAAATATGGGAATGGGTTAATATTTATTTGAATTTTATTCAAGACTTCTTTTTTTGATTGTTTAATGTTATATAAAAAATTTTTCATACCAAACATTCAGCCGTAAATATTTCAATCAAGGGCAGAGTTAGACAAAAGGTCAGTTTTTAATGTGGGGAAATATCCATCTCCCCAAAATGGGCACTTCGGATTGGGACAAAAATAAAAATTAGTGCAGTCTAGAAGTATTGAAAAAAGAAAAAAATACTGCCTTTTCTCATTAATATATACTATTACCTGCTGAAGTGCAAAGAAAAAAAACCTCACAAATAATTTTTTTTAAAGATATTTAAATGATTCCATCACTTAGAAATGTTGAGGTTTAAACATCGAATTTGGAAAAAAAAGAGTCCCCAATTTTTTAAAATATGTGTGTACGTATGTATGTGCATATCTGCAGCTGAAATTTGAAAAATATGCAATAAATACTCAAAAGCTGATATTTCCTAAATCGCCCATCTTTCGGATGCATAATATCGGAAAATTGGAACAAAACATTAATTTCTTGCTGTAGAACAGACACAAAATTTGTTATGGGGTCGTCAAATTTGTTCATTTTAGCACACCACGCATGCGTAGATAACAAACCGGAACTTAAGCATTTCTGGATTGCATACTTCACACCGCTCGCCAAAAGAGAATGGCATGATAGACAAGTGGTTAACGATGGGGACTGAGGACCCAGGTGTGCCGGGTTCGAATCAAGTTCGTTCCACAGAAACATTTTCATCAATTTTGCTGCAATGACGAATCAAGGTCAGTAAATTAGAAATCTACCTTTGCGTCCTAGTGGTTCCGTTTTTTTAATTATTAATTTTATTGTTTGAACAGAGAAAATACTACATTTCTTGCTTTTTTTTTTTTTATTCAGAAGACATTTTTACATTTATATTTAAAACATTCATTTAAAAACATAAGTTTGTTAATCGCTAGTATAAAATAATCATTTTGTTTTAATTCATAAAAAAATATAACCTTTCATCAACATAGTTTGTACTTAAAAAAAAAAGATCAGTTTTAACGTTTAGTTATGTAAGGTAAATAAAAGAAAACAACGAAAGACTAACAATTAATAAACAATTACTTTTGAATATACAGTAGGGTATTAGATAGCGTTTTTAAGGACAAGAGTACCCTAAATAAATGCTGAATTATTACTCAAGGAGAGTTGTCTGTGTGTATGTCCAGAGAGATGAAATGGGTTGGGCTGCAGAGAGGGAGGGCTGGGCTACGCCGGGTAGTATAATAAAAAACTGACTATTGCGAAATCAACAGCGATTTCATATGTGATTGTAAGTAGGTGTTTTATTTGTTGTGACTAACGTTTTTGACAATCCATTTGACGATCTCATGTGTATGGGAGTCTGTAACTTCCTGTATGAATACGTTGGCTGTTTGAATTCACATCTTCGAAAAACAGTACTTCATCAGAATGTGCTACTGTTAGTGTTCAGTGAACGTTAGCTTTTCAATATACTTTTTTATGCTAAAGAAAACTTATTTGTACAACTATATTATTTTATCTTTTTTTATTTACATGTTTATTCATTCAAACTTTCGATCAAACCTACCAACGACACCTACCAACGACTTCTAAAACTTTAGCGATTGTGCAGTGTAGTTAACAGAAAAAGGGGTGAAAAAAAAAAAAATTACAACAAATAACTTTTACCAAACGCAAGAAAATTTAATCTTTTATCAATCTGTGTCGGTTAATTTTAGAACTTGAAAGTGTTTTTTGTTTTTTCAGATTTTGTATCAGATATCAATTGATAATTATGTTGTAATGTAAGAATCGAGGAATTGTTATCCATCTTATTTTAACACACGAAATTGAATTAAACAAACGAAACATTTTTTACAACAAACGAAAGGGGTTTATTCGTATATTTGAGGTTACCTATACCTTTTGGATATAGGTGGAACAAACTTAGGACAGTGTCCGAAAGAAGAAGTTAAAATATCTTCAGACGATAATAGCAGCTGCCGTGAGAGTCCAGTGGACGAGGAGACAGGAGAGAAGACTGAGGCGATCTGCCTTGGCAGGTGCCAGGGTACCGTCTGGAGATCGTCCGCATATCCTAAGAGAACTCAAGTAGTCCCTTAGGGAACTAATAATATCAATGCGCCCTGCAAGCTGATTGGCCAAACCAGCTCATAGGGACACTGATACGCATTACAAAGTAACTGACTGCTACATCAACGCCCAATTCATTTCAAAATCAGGGGAGGCATGAGAGCGCTCTATCCCGTAATAGACTTCAAGAATGGCCTATGCTAGAAATCTCATTTCTTTGATCAATCATAACTCAAAAACCAATAAACCAAATTAGTTAAAACTTTGCACAAAATTTTTATTTGATAGGTTCTATAAGTGTGTAGAATTTCAGCATCATTAGTCAAGGCAACCCAGAGATCCAGAAAGTTCAATTATGAAATCATGTTATCTGTGTGTACGTACGTACGTACGTGCCACCCTGTATCTCATCAACTATTTGATGGATTCAGCTGATTTTTGGCAGAGATAGAGGTTCTAGGGTCTAGTTGATGGCATTTTAATTTCAGTTTACCATATACCTTAGTTTTCCAGAAAATTCCAAAAAACCTTATTAGAAGGCATTGTATTGAGGCATAGCCTTTACAAAAGTAGTGACATTCCATGATAAATGCCAGTATACTGAATCCATATGTCCTTAATAGGGTTAAGATGAAAATTCATATACACTAAATGTACAAAAGCAAGGAAATTCAAATTTTTACACTTTTATTGTCATTAAGGGTATGCGAGCACAACAGGGCTATGTATTTTACTGGTAGGAATTTTTCTTCAGCGCATCTCACACACTTCATCCACTCATGCATAGAGATTTATACTGTAGTGATGTGATAATGAAATGGTTTGATTGATATGTAGTCATACCCTTAATGACAATAAAAGTGTAAAAATGTGGGAATTTCCTTGCTTTCGTACATTTAGTGTATATGAATGTTCATCTTAACCCTATTAAGGGCATATGATTTCAGTATACTGGCATTTTTCATGGAATATATAAAACTACAGTAATTGTATACAGATCTAAATGAAGAACTAACTTGTGACTAAGAAAACTCTTAAAAATCATAATGAGCAAGAAAAATATTTTATTTCGCTCTTGGTCATCCGTAGATATTGAGAACTATTTTTCCCCAGTTCGATAATCTAATCTTTAAATAAACTATTTTACTTTATAAAAACTTCCTATAAATATACATTTATTTTGGGAGATTTTACAAACAAATAAAAACGAATAAAATCGCATATACACATTTTTTTTAAGTAAGCACAAATTGATGACGTTTCACGATTCTATGGTTTCCTTGAGAGGTCCCTACAAAACGGAGATAATGATGAGTGAAGGGTAAACAATGCGATAAAAAATCGTGTATAGTCGATAAAAATGGTTTTATGCTGTTTTTTTTGTTTTTTTAATATTAAATGAACTATTTCGACTTTGAATCTATTTAGTACAACGCATGTAATCTGAAGAAAAACACATTTGAAATGTCTAAATATGCTAGAATAATCGATAGTTTAACAAAATGGAGGCTTACAAACGAAGTAGTGTATTATGTGAAAACGAAACAAGCACTTTCATTATCCCAGAAAGCAATTTTAAATTTATAAAAAATCTTGTGAAAGAAATATTTAAAAATACTTTTTTTTAATTAATTATTTTTATAATTCACTACAAGACTTTACTTCGTTTCAGTAGTCATTGTTTATGATCCAGGTTTTCGTATTGCTCATGCTGCCATGTTCGTTTTTTGTGTCGCTCAAGACAAAAAAAAAGTATTAAAACGTCTCCCCCCCCACGTAATACTAAATTGATTTTTAATCCAAAACGTTCTCAATGTCATAATCTTTAATATATATATATATATATATATATATATCTAATTGAATAAATGCAAAAAAAATTTCCATCTATCCTTACCATATACCATCAAAACACGTTAGGATTATTCAATTCTAATGATATTTATTTACTCCTTCGCTAGGAGTTAGGCACAAGGCCAGTTTTATCTTACTCCCACAAGTAAGATGTGACCACAGCTTGGGTCGAGTAAGTGGGGTTAAAAGCCAGCGCTAGAGAGGTGAGCACTCTGGCCATTTAAAAATTGCCTGGGCAGCCCCATCGGCATTCCCCGGTAAGGGCGCCTCAGACAGTAAGCAATAAACTTACTCCTCCCCAAAGAGGGGAGGCGAAGCCTGGGAGGGTGGGCCTCCTAGAACTGCACAGGACAGGCGTGCAGTATCCATCGGAACAGATACTACACTTTGATCTTAGCCAAAAGGCAATTCTAATGATATTTATTTACTCCTTCGCTAGGAGTTAGGCACAAGGCCAGTTTTATCTTACTCCCACAAGTAAGAATGACCACAGCTTGGGTCGAGTAAGTGGGGTTAAAAGCCAGCGCTCGAGAGGTGAGCACTCTGGCCATTTAAAAATTGCCTGGGCAGCCCCGTCGGCATTCCCCGGTAGGGGCGCCTCAGGCAGTAAGCAATAAACTTACTCCTCCCCAAAGAGGGGAGGCGAAGCCTGGGAGGGTGGACCTCCTAGAACTGCACAGGACAGGCGTGCAGTATCCATCGGAACAGATACTACACTTTGATCTTAGCCAAAAGGCAATTCTAATGATATAAGAATATATTGCAATACCCTATATATAGGAATCTCCAACTCACTCAAATCTCGATTTTGCTCATTTGCATATTTATTTTTAAGTTTTTAATAAATTAATATTCTGTAATATACCTTTCTACTTTGTATTGTCAGCAATCGTTTTATCGATAGTACTATTATAATCATAAATAAAAGATAAAGAGATTTTATTAAACAAAATGATAGCGTTTAAAAACTTAGTTTGAATTTCATTTTCAAGGGAAATAATTTACTTCCGGCTTTAGTAAAGTGTCAAATATCGCTGAGATGTCAAGAACAGATACTACACTTTGATCTTAGCCAACATTGAAGACATTGCCAGGACTGCTGCAAGGAAGGTGGGCTCCCTCTACCGTGCTAGTAAACTTCTCACACCTGACATTATCCTATATCTCTACAAAGCCACCATCCGCCCATGCATGGAGTATTGTTGCCACATCTGGGCTGGGGCATCATGCACCATGCACTAGTCTCTCCCTTTTAGACAAGGTCCAAAAAAGGAGTCGTTAACTTATCCACCAAGCTCCAGCCCCTGTCCCTGTCCCATCACCGCAATGTTGATTCCTTGTGCCTGTGTTACAAGTACTTCAATGGATTGTGCTCTGATGAACTTGCTGCTCTGGTACGCCCCACGACGCAAATTCACTAGACCAACCCGACAATCTGCCAAATCCCATCCATTCACTGTGGAAGAAGAGCTTTCTACTCCAAAAGCTTCTTTCCTCATGCTGCCGGCCTCTGGAACTCCCTCACTGCTCCCTGCTTTCCTGACTGTACTGACATGCAGAAATTTAAAACTAATGCAAACAGACATCTCGCTGCACAGCTCCCAATTTAGGTTGACCCCCCCCCCCCAAAAAAAAAACCTTCACCCTTTTTTCTCAGTAGCCCCTCATGTCTACAGTGGCGGCCTGCCTTGTTTGAGGTGAACTATGTTAAAAAAATATATATATATATATTATCGCCTATAACACTAATTTCATTCGATTTCTTGAAGAAACTGTTTACCCCTTCGAACTCATCATTTACCCAGGAGAGATACACTTTAACGTTAATTCTATTTTGAAAAGTAAAATAAAAATAAAGCAAAGAGAAAAAATATTGTCAAGTCGACCAATATTCAGAGGGGATGTAAACAATAAGCACCGGTTGTTTTTTGTTTTTGTTTTTTTTTTAACTATTCAAGGCAAACATTTTCTTTAATTTCACATTGGTTGCGATTGATAGGTTAATTTGAGTAACGTGAAAAATCTGTGATTGGGGCGGGGCAGTGATGGCAATAAAAAATATTTTCCGAAATAGAATCCATGATTGTTACCATGGAGGTATAACTAATTCATACTCCCACCTCTCTTCGACTGATCACTTATGGTTTAGTGGCGGCAGCACTTTTTTGTCACCGCCACGATTTGTCTTACGTGACTCAAATGAACCAATCAATCGCAATCATTCCAAAGCAGAGAATCGTCTTCATTATTAAAAAGCACGGAATTGTCATATTTATAAATCAATTACTTAGTCTGTTCGAAAATTAACAGGAATTTGGAAATATTTAAACTATCGAATAGAAAGTTATTTAAACTTGCTTTAAAATTCTTAGCAAATCTTCATGTATTTAAAGCCCCGCCCCCAACAATATTTTTAAGATAAATATTTGAAAGAGATAGTTTTTAAAAGTAGCTACAACCCCTACAAAAAAAATTATTTACTGTCATTTTAAAGAAAGAAAAAAAAACAACAAAAAAAAACGATTTTTCTAAGTGTTCGTTAACGTTAAAAGTATACAGGTCGGTAGAAAATTAATATTTAATGTATTTGGTTAGTTATTTGTCGATTTCTCAGCTGTGAACTATACTGCAAGATTACCGGAAATTGTAATTTTTTCTGATTTTAAACTTAGAGAGTTAAGTGAAATGGACATTTTTCTAAAGTCGATCCGGTCTGAAAAAAAAAAATTATTTTATTTATGTTCATTTAAAGTTTTTTTTATAAATAAGCGGGTTAAATTGAACTTTCCGGTCTCCGAATGTCTTTGTACAATTATTAAAATTTCAGTCAACATGAAAAAGCGAACACGTGTTCTTCGGGCATTTTTAACAAGAGTATAAAAAAAGGGGCGGGGTAGCAAAAACAGATATGCAATAAATAAATGTTACCAAAAGCAAGATAAGTTACTCTTCTACCTACCTGGATAAGTTTATTTTTCTTTTAACTTATTTTAAAGCGTTTTTTGTTGTTCAAAATAAACAGTGTCGAATCTTAAGTTAGAACGAAAAACAAAATAGTCGCCCAGAAGCCCTGCTCGAAGAACCTTGAAAATGGCCCAAAAATCGAAAATTCAACAAAATACTGGTAGAAACACATCCAATAAATGTCACCAATCGTGCGAAAATGTAGTTTTCTACTAGTATTTTGTTGAATTTTCGATTTTGGAGCCATTTTCAAGGCTTTTCGAGCAGGACTTGTGGGTGACCATTTTGTTTTTCGTTAACTTCAAACTCCACACTCAGATTATTTTGAACAAAAAAAAAAAAAAAAACGCTTTTAAATAAGACAAATAAACTTATTCAGGTAGGTAGAAAAGTAAATTTAACTTTTTTTATGTAATTAAATAATTTTAAAGAAATTAACGTTTATCCACGGAAATTTGAAAGAAAAAGAAATTCTTCATCGATAAAGATAAAATAAAATTTTCAAACTAACAATTTATTTTAGTTATTTAATTTAGAGTGAAAAGAGAAATTAAAAAGAAACGGATTGCTTCTTTTTTGGGTTTCGGTATGGCGGGAAAAGGATATGGACGACGACGACTACTAAAATCTAGAGTGAAAAAAGGGATCAATTGAAACTAAATTAACATTTTCAAATTGCTTTTTAGAGTGTACGATTAAATATTAAAAGATCATGAATTATAGCTAGAAGTCATATCAAAATTTAACTTTTAAATTACAAAACTATTAGAATAAAAGAGACTAGACTACGTTTTTCACGTGTGTGTCCCCCCCCCCCAAAACTCATTTTCCAAACGACGCTCATTCTAATAAGATTTGTAGTTTAAAAAATACACTGCAAGTAAAAATATTCATAAACCATTAAGTCTTTACGAATATTTTTACTACATCTAAAAACGACAAGTCGAATAAACGTAGTGAATTAACGTTTTATTGAAGAGAGAATTTGGGACGCTGAAACCGTACATAGTAGCCAATTGATTGAGTCGTTGTGTGACCGGAATTCTACACATGAAACGTTTTTGTTTCTGTGAACTTTCTTTCGCAGAGATCTTTATTTGGTTGATGGGAAAATAGAAAGAAAAACATTTTACATTTTCAAAGAATTCATCAAAGTGGAAAAAGAGAAAACTTTTTGTAAATGTAGTTTTTGTTTTTACAATCAGGAAATCATACAAAGAAAATTCGAAACAAAAAAAATAATCTACCTAGTTTAAAAATTATTCATGTATATATATATATATATATATATATATATATACACACACACACATTGTGTGTATTTAGACAAACATTAAATAACACGGAGTGTTTTAGCTTGATAAGACTTTATTTTTTCAAATTTTCCGAATCGTCCATTTAGTGTTTATGAAAATTGAAAAAATATTTTAAAAGTGGGTATCTTTAAGAATGATCAGTACGCTGAAAACGCTCAAAAAAACAAATATACAACAAATATATATATATATATATATATATTCATCGGACTTCTTTTCAACGGAAATTTACCACCCGGACAATCTGCATATCTTTTTTACGGAACTTTTTTCATTCACTGCGTTTTTTTTTAATTCTTTTAAAAATAATTTTCATATTTTTCAAATATTTGAACTTTGGTTTTTTCGAAAGCCAACTTATCCATCTGTATTTCTCCTCTGATGATGAGATCTCGATCTTTGAAAAGCCTTGGCTTAAGGAAAGAATAATAAACACTAGTTTATTACTGAATACACCTTGCATTGAACAATTAAAATTTGAAATAAATTTGGACAATCGTCGCATATTTATCACTCTTTTTTCTTCTATCTCTTATATGTATATATATATATATATATTATATATAAATATATATATATACACACAACTGAGAACAATCTACCCGGTCGTTTAAATAGAGTTCAATTTGAAATTCCATCCAGGTTCTACTAGAAGGTTCCTAAATTGTAAAAGACTCATTTGAAGAAGGTCGGAGGTTATATCGGCCGAAACGTTGTGAATATAACAATAAAGACGATAATAGTCTGAATAATCAAAATGAATTATCTATCCACATCTCAAAATATAAATGTTGAGATTCATATATAATAAAGGGGGGGGGGCATGGCAATAATTTATTTTTTTAAATGCCGGTTTTTATGTAAAATAAAAATGTTATATCAGAAAAAGTAGATTATTTAGCAATAATTGACAATTCAACAGCATATCTCGACCCCCAGCAGAAAAATTAACGAAATGCCGGTTTAAAAGGTCACTTGGTGTGGAAAAACAACAAAAGATTTTCAGAGTAAAAAAAATCAAGTTTCTTTGTTAATGATAAAAGGAAATTCGAAATTAATCAGTTATAAATCTAGAAATAGAGTTATAACCAAGGCCATGGGGAGTTTCTTGGTTTTAAATTCAATTAACAAGATTTCGTGTCTCGCCTATACGTAACTTGGTAAAATTGTACTTACACCCCAATATAAAAATAGATTCTACTTTTTTAAAGCGATGTAAAGGTGGTAAAGATATAAAAATTATGACATGACAAGTGGCAATACACCCGCAAACAATTTTCCAAGAATTTTTTTTTAAATGGCCAAGATTGAAATAAAAGTAAAAATATGTTACATTGTCCTTAAATACGCTATCTGATGTGATCGGGAAGTGGGTGATCATTTTATGTTAAATTTATATGCGAAACTGATTCATCACTAAATTCGAAAATAGTTTATCTTTGTTTTTTTTGTTTTCAAACCGCTAAGTTTTTCAGTGTTTAAAAATTAAAAAATTAAATTTTTTTTTTTAAAAGGTATAATCTCATGGGGGGGGGGGGGTAGCATGGTGTCCTCATGTACAAATTTACCCGAATTAAAGAAAATAATAATAATCTTTAAAATTATTTTTGTCTAACACAGGTTATTGAAGTTTTCAGCTTTAAGATGGTTGCTTTTGAACCACATAAGGAAATTAGTTTTATAATAATTCGGTTCAATTAATAACTGACCGAGTATGGAAATTAACATCTTATTCATTGGATTCGTTAATTTCTATTTGTTCGGTTTGAACACATGAAAAATAGAATATGGAAGTAGATTGAACAACCCACACCTTATTTCATATCGGTGTGCCTGACGGTCTCACCAGAAATAGAAAATAAGTTTTGTTTTTTTTTACAAAATCCTTAATCAATTTTTTTCCTTATAAACCTGTATTTACTTTTATTAAAACCGGCAAACAAGTTCCACCTTTGTTTCGGAATTTGAGATACGGATTCGTAATTTGGATTATTCGGACTACTATCATTTTGGTGCTAAGGTTCTTACATATTAATCACGTTTCGGCTGATGTAACTTACGACCTTCTTCATGTGAACTTAATCATTTCTAAATTTTAAGAACCACTGAAATTACATCGGCCGAAACGTTATAAATATAAACAAAAATAAGAGAAGTGGTCCGAATAATACAAAGTTTACTTTTGGGAAATAATGTCAGTTTATGATAAAATTGCAATAATAAAAGATTTAAGATTTATAAAATAAAAAATAAATAAAAAATAAAAAGGTACTTCTGCAGTTTACGGACTGCGCGGAAATAATCACGTTATTTAGAAACCATTCTTAACATGGTTAATTATTCTCCATTGTCAATTAACAATGTAATGAACAAAAAGATACTGTAAAAATTGAATTTTATTTGAAAATCCTACAAAAAAATAAATAAAATAGCACCGTCAGTAAACTGCAGAAGTACTAATTAAAAAAAAATTTTAATGTAAAAATGTCGTAAAAGATACCCAAAATGTCTTTAATTAACACAAGATAAAAACCTACGTCACTATATTTAGTAAAGATAATCAAAGTGGACATTAGCGATAATCTTTAAAATATTTCTAAAAATAAAAAAATAAAATAAATGATGTTTAAAAGTAAAGTAAAAAGAGTTCTGCCGGTATTTCGGAGAAAACACTTTTAAAGTTTTAATTTTGTTGGTGCTTATTTACATTAGGACCCATGCTAACTTTGACTCCGTCGTTAGGGTTAGGGTCAAAGTGGGGGTCAGGGTTAGCTAGGGAGTTAGAGTCATGGTCAAAGTTAGTGCGGGTCCTAATATAACAAAGTACCAAATATGTTAATGTCATGGTGAAATAGAAGAAGCACCAATTTTTATTTTATTATTCTTAGAGTTGAAATCTAGATTTTTTTTTTTACTCATTTTCAAACGGTTAAAAACAGAAATGATTTTTAAAATTTAAATAAATTAGAAAGTGAAACAAATTACAAAATCATGTTTCGTGGAAATTCAAAATTTTGTTGAGGAGTTTTTTTTTTCTTTTTTTGGTATTAAGTTTTATTTTAAGAAAAAAAAAAAGAAGATTATTTGGTAATTATTTAAATCTTTAAGAAGTTTCCAAACAATCAAGTTCATGTTTAAAATATCTTAAATTAATTATCCGGCCTTGGAGATTTCGGAAAGAAACCACGTCGCACAAACGCATGCAATATCTGCGTTTACACAATATTTTCTTCTTTTTTTTTAAGACCTTTGAAAGAAAGAAAAAAAACTTGTACGATTTAAAAGCAGATATGAAAAACTACCTCTTTTTCATCGCGGACCCTCCTCAGAAGATCTGCAACATGTCGATCGACTTCTTGTTTCGTTCGGAACATCATTAAAACTCCAATCTCATGCTCTTAGTGTAACGGGTAATTTTTTTAAACCTGCTTTTCCGCCATCAAAAAGACAGAAATTAATCCCTACGTTTTACGACTCTGCGTCGACCGGTTGATTCTTATATCGGACGCTGAAATAAACAGTCAATTCGGCAAAATCGGCAATAATTACTTTCAGAAAAGCGAAATCATGAAAAGAAATACTTAAATTGAAGGTATTTAAATAATTTAATAAAGTGTCGTAATATTGCCGGAGAAAAATTCTAGAAATTAATGAACGTAAGCAACATGATTTCTGATTGGCTAATTCATATTTCCTTTTCCGCCTAAACGTTAATTTGTTTTTGATTGGATAATTTTCGCTCTGCGACGTGAAAATGAATTTCTTAAAGTTTCAATTTTTCTTTTAAATTGAGTAAGAAAGAAAATTAATTGAGTAAGAAAGAAAAAGTTATATTAAAAAAAAAACAAAAAAAATTCAATTTAGTTGCCAATTTCAGTAAGCAACTTTATTTAATTTTTAACCCATTATTAACTTACTTTTGACAACTAAATGATATATATTTTAATTTGACGTTATTAAAAAAATTGTAGATCAAAAAAATTTCATAAGCTTGAACGAATATTCAATTAATTAAAAAAAAAACAAGTAAAACTTAGAATATTTGATATTTTATTTTATCATACGTTGGGCCAGGAGGAAAGTGTAATAACTGTTCTTTTCTGTCCTCAGTCAGTAAATGAGAAATCCGGTAAAATTGTCGTTTCCCAACCAAAACGGCGGACAATGAATCGTCTGCAATTTTCAGACCTCATAAATGAGTAAGTAAACCCAAATAAATTGTTTTCGATTAATTTAAAATTTACCTTAAATTATTTTAAAGGAAATACAGTTGGGGAATTAGTCCAAAACAATTTATTTGGATTTACTTACTTATTTGTGAGGTCGGAAAAACTCAGAAAACTGCAGACCATTTAGTGTCCGCCATTTTGGTTAAGAAACGACAATTTTACCAGAAATCCTTCTAGACTAAGGCAATTTTTAATTTTTGTCCCAATCCAGAGTGCCTCTTTTTCGACAGCTGGATTTTCCCCATATTAAAAACCAACCTTGTGTTTAACTCTGATCTCGTCGGGGAGGTAAGTAAATTCGAAAGTAAAGTCCTAATTTCCCACGAGAGCACACGTGTGGAAAATATTAAATTATTCTATGCGCTCATAGGCAAGCATCATTGATAATACACGCATGTCATTACTGTTTTATCAATAAGTATACGGTGTGTGCGTCAGAAAGAAACAGACAGTTGAGAAGCCGTGGAATAGAGTTGAGATTTACTTTTGGGGGAGACAAACATTAAAAGAAAGACATAATACACAAAGAGTAAGCAACCCAGAAATGAGCCCCAAACAAAGAGGATATGGAAGCAGCAGGATCAGCAAATGTTTAAAATTATCGACTCGATTGGATAAGATCTCAATCAGCAGCTTCTTTCAGCCAATCACAGGTGCCGAAATATTCACCTCCGCATGTTACAATTTCACCCGTAATATCAAAACCGAAACATTAACGCTCTTTCTCTCTTTTTCCAGTTTCTCTCAGATTTAATACACGTGTAGCAGTTGCATGAGCGAACTATTTCGTATCGATGTACGTTAGATTTAACTGAGATGGTGATTCGGCTTTGCGCATGCGTAATCATTGACTCTTTACTGCGTTGGCGTATGACACATCAATGTGTAGCAAAATTCACACACGTCAACATAGTTGGCGCCAAAGACAATATACAACGTCAAATGTCATATTTGAAATAAATAATGTCTCCACAACTAAATAGATGTTAATATTTATTCACGGGAACACAGGAACAAAAGAGAGATGGTGCAATGAGCTGTAATATCCTGGGGTTCGACATCTCGTCTGCCTTTGGCTAAAGCAGAGTGAGATCAGGGTAAGTATGTGTCTTGACGGCAAGAAGAATTACCGGGAACTGACTTGACGTTGTATATTGTCTTTGGCACCAAATATGTTGATGCGTATGAATTTTGCTATACATTGATGTGTCATACGCCTATGCAGTAAAGAGTCAATGATTACGCATGCGAAAAGCCGAATCACCATCTCAGTTAAAGTTAATGTAGGAAAATAGTTCGCTGATGCAACTGCTACAAGAGCTTTTCCTTGGCCTTTTGGCTAAGATCAAAGTGTAGTATCTGTTCCGATGGATACTGCACCCCATACTGGTGACTGGTGTTGTCTTGGCCTTCGGGTCTTGATTTACGCCCGTCAATGGGTCTGTCCTGTGCAGTTCTGGGAGGTCCACCTTCCCAGGCTTTGCCTCCCCTCTTTGGGGAGGAGTAAGTTTATTGCTTACTGCCTGAGGCGTCCCTACCGGGGAATACCGACGGGGCTGCCCAGGCAATTTTTAAACCCCACTTTCCCGACCCGACCTTGGGTCACATCTTACTTGTGGGAGTAAGATATAAACTCGCCTTGTGCCTAACTCCTGGAGAGGAGTAAATCAATACAAGAGCTTTTCCTTATGTTACCACATGTTAAAGTTCACGGCTTTGTGAGACACTTTCTTTGGAACTAATAACACTTACTAGCTTCACATTTCAAGCATCTCTTAGCTCGTTCTATGGTTAGCCACCATCCAGGCCAGGTTATCTTCTAAGTGTTTCTTCATCTTCGTCTGATCGAGTGTGAGATGCTGGCCATACTTGACAAAGGAACTTTTAATCTTAATTTTTTAAAGTTACCATCAGTAACCGTCCTCACTGAATAAGGATTTTTAACTTTTCCCACAAATCGCTTATCCCCAGTAAGGAGGTGTCAAACTTCCAGTACCCAACTAGTATAGGTTTAGTGTTTAACTGAAAGTGGGCCATAACCAATTTATAGTCTAATTGTTCTAACTAGTGAAATGTAGGACACAATATAAAATCTATATCGCCTCTTCTAACTAGCATCCTATCCAAATAAGTATTTAGACCGAAAGGCACGTTATTGGCCCATGTCCACATTATCCACACGGTAGATTGATATGAAATCTGTTGACAAAATCAGATCTAGCAATCAGGTCAGACATATCTAGTTATTCTGATCTTTTCACATATAAATTAAATACCAAGTAAATAAAATAACAAATCAATGTAATAACAAGTAAATTAAATAACAAGTAACTTAAATTACAAGTAAATTAAATAACAAATGAATTAAATAACAAGTAAATCAAATAACGAGTAAATTTAATGACAAGTAAATTAAATAACAAGTAAATTAAATAACGAGTAAATAAGTAAATTAAATAACAAGTAAGTTAAATAAAAAGTAAGTTACATGACAAGTAAATCAATAACGAATAACTTAAATTACAAGTAACTTAAATAACAATTAACTTTAAAAAACAAGGAACTTAAATAACAGTTAACTTAAATAACAAGTGAATTAACTGACAAGAAAATTAAATTAAAAGTAAATTAAATAGCAATTAAATTAAATAGCAATTAAATTAAATAACAAGTAACTTAATAACAAGTAACTTAAATAACAAGTAAATTAAATAACAAGTAAATTAAATAGCAATTAAATTAAATAACAAGTAACTTAAATAACAAGTAACTTAATAACAAGTAAATTAAATAACAAGTAAATTAAATAAGTAAATTAAATAACAAGTAAATTAAACAACAAGTAACTTAAAAAAGAAGTAACTTAAATAAGAAGTAACTTAAATAAAAAGTAAATAAGTAAATTAAATAAACAAATAAATTAAATAAAAAGTAAGTTAAATAACAAGTAAATTAATAACAAGTAACTTAAATAACAAATAAAATGAATAACAAGAAAATGAAATAACAAGTAACGCAATAACAAGTAAATTAAAAAACAAGTTAATTATTAAATAAAAAGTAAATGAAATAACAAGGAAATTAAATAACAAGTAAATTTAATGACAAGTAAATAAAATAAAAGATAAATGAAATAGCAACTAAATTAACTTAAAAAAAACTAAATAGCAAGTTAATTAAATAACGACTAAATAAGTAAATTAAACACCAAATAAATTAAATAACAAGTAAATTAAATGAAAAATAAATTTAATTGCAAGTAAATTAAATTAAATAAAAATTAAATAGCAAGTAAATTTAATAACGAGTAAATAAGTAAATTAAATAACAAGTTAATTAAAGAAAAAGTAAGTTTAATAACAAGTAAATTAATAAACAAGTAAAGTAATAACAAGTAAATTAAATAACAAATAAATGAAATCAAAAGTAAATTAAATAGCAACAAAATGAAATAACAAGTAAATTAAAAACTAATGAATTAAATAACAAGTAAGTTAAATAAGAAGTAAATAAAATAACAAGTAAATCAAATAACAAGTAAATTACAAATAAAATGAATTAAATAGCAAGTAAATTTAATAAGGAGTAAATAAGTAAATTTAATAACAAGTAAATTAAATAAAAAGTGAGTTTCATAACAAGTAAATTTAATAAAAAGTAAAGTAATAACAAATAAATTTTTTAAAAACAGGTAACTTTAATAACAAGAGAATTAAATAACAAGTAAATTATATGACAAATAAATTAAATAACAAGTACATTAAATAACGAGTAAATTATATAACAAGTAAATTAATTGACAAGTTAATTAAATAAAAATAAATTAAATAGCAATTAAATTTAATAACGAGTAAATAAGTAAATTATATAACAAGTAAATTAAATAACAAGTAAATTTTATGACAAGTAAATAATATAATAAGTAAATTAAATCACAAGTAAATAAAATAAAAAATAAATTAAATTTCAAGTAAATGAAATAACAAGTGAATTAAATTATAAGGAAAATTAAATTAAAAATCAATTAAATAACAAGTAAATTTTATGACAAGTAAATAATATAATAAGTAAATTAAATCACAAGTAAATGAAATAAAAAATAAATTAAATTTCAAGTAAATGAAATAACAGGAAAATTAAATTAAAAATCAATCAAATTGCAAGTAAATTTAGTAACGAGTAAATTTAATAACAAGTAAAGTAATAACAAGTAAATTAAAAAACAAGTAACTTAAATAACACGTAAATTATATGACAAGTGAATTATACAAGAAGTAAATAAAATAACAAGTGAATTAAATGACAACTAAATAAAAAAACAAGAATATTAAATAAAAAATAAGTTTAATAACGAATAAAATTAAATAACAATTAAAGTAATAACAAGTAAATTGAAAAACGAATAAATTAAATGACAAATAAATTAAATTACAAATAAATTAAATTACAAATAAATTAAATGACAACTAAATTAAATGACAAATAAATTAAATGACAAATAAATTAAATGACAAATAAATTAAATGACAAATAAATTAAATAATAAATAAATGTTAAAAAATCTGTAAATTCAATAAAAAGTATTATAGCAAGTAAATGAAATAACAAGTAAATTAATAAAAAGTAACTTAAATAACAAATAAATTGAATAACAAGTAAATTAAATGACAGATAATTTCAATAACAAATAAATAAAATAACAAGTAAATTAAATAACAAGTAAATTAAATAACAAGTAAATTTAATGACAAGTAAATTAAATAAAAGATGAATGAAATAGCAACTAAATTAACAAAAAAAAACTAAATAGCAAGTTAATTAAATAACGACTAAATAAGTAAATTTAATAACAAGTAAAATAATAACAAGTAAATTAAACAACAAGTAACTTAAATAACACGTAAATTAAAAGACAAGTGAATTATGTAACAAGTAAATTTAATAACAAGTAAATTAAATGACAACTAAATCAAAAAACAAGAATATTAAATAAAAATAAGTTTAATAACAAGTTAATTAAATAACAAGTAAAGTAATAACAAGTAAATTAAATAGCAAGTAAATTAAATGACAAGTAAATTAAATGACAAGTAAATTAAATAACAAGTAAATTAATAACAAATAACTTTAAAACAAGTAAATTAAATAACATGTAAATTAAATAAAAAGTAAATTAAATGACAAGTAAATTAAATAACAAGTAAATTAATAACAAGTAAATTAAATAAAAAGTAAATTAAATGACAAGTAAATTAAATAACAAGTAAATTAATAACAAGTAAATTAAATAAAAAGTAAATTAAATGACAAGTAAATTAAATAACAAGTAAATTAAATAGCTAGTAAATTAAATGACAAGCAAATTAAATGACAAGTAAATTAAATAACAAGTAAATTAATAAAAAAATTACTTTAAAACAAGTAAATTAAATAACAAGTAAATTAAATAACAAGAAACTTTAAAACAAATAAATTTTATAACAAGTGAATTAAATAACAAGTAAATTAAATTACAAGTAAATTAAATAACAAGTAAATTAAATAACAAGTAAATTTATAACAAGTAAATTAAATGACAAATAAATTTATTACAAGTAACTTTAAAACAAGTAAATGAAATAACAAGGAAATTAAATAACAAGTAAATTTAATGACAAGTAAATAAAATAAAAGATAAATGAAATAGCAACTAAATTAACTTAAAAAAAACTAAATAGCAAGTTAATTAAATAACGACTAAATAAGTAAATTAAACACCAAATAAATTAAATAACAAGTAAATTAAATGAAAAATAAATTTAATTGCAAGTAAATTAAATTAAATAAAAATTAAATAGCAAGTAAATTTAATAACGAGTAAATAAGTAAATTAAATAACAAGTTAATTAAAGAAAAAGTAAGTTTAATAACAAGTAAATTAATAAACAAGTAAAGTAATAACAAGTAAATTAAATAACAAATAAATGAAATCAAAAGTAAATTAAATAGCAACAAAATGAAATAACAAGTAAATTAAAAACTAATGAATTAAATAACAAGTAAGTTAAATAAGAAGTAAATAAAATAACAAGTAAATCAAATAACAAGTAAATTACAAATAAAATGAATTAAATAGCAAGTAAATTTAATAAGGAGTAAATAAGTAAATTTAATAACAAGTAAATTAAATAAAAAGTGAGTTTCATAACAAGTAAATTTAATAAAAAGTAAAGTAATAACAAATAAATTTTTTAAAAACAGGTAACTTTAATAACAAGAGAATTAAATAACAAGTAAATTATATGACAAATAAATTAAATAACAAGTACATTAAATAACGAGTAAATTATATAACAAGTAAATTAATTGACAAGTTAATTAAATAAAAATAAATTAAATAGCAATTAAATTTAATAACGAGTAAATAAGTAAATTATATAACAAGTAAATTAAATAACAAGTAAATTTTATGACAAGTAAATAATATAATAAGTAAATTAAATCACAAGTAAATAAAATAAAAAATAAATTAAATTTCAAGTAAATGAAATAACAAGTGAATTAAATTATAAGGAAAATTAAATTAAAAATCAATTAAATAACAAGTAAATTTTATGACAAGTAAATAATATAATAAGTAAATTAAATCACAAGTAAATGAAATAAAAAATAAATTAAATTTCAAGTAAATGAAATAACAGGAAAATTAAATTAAAAATCAATCAAATTGCAAGTAAATTTAGTAACGAGTAAATTTAATAACAAGTAAAGTAATAACAAGTAAATTAAAAAACAAGTAACTTAAATAACACGTAAATTATATGACAAGTGAATTATACAAGAAGTAAATAAAATAACAAGTGAATTAAATGACAACTAAATAAAAAAACAAGAATATTAAATAAAAAATAAGTTTAATAACGAATAAAATTAAATAACAATTAAAGTAATAACAAGTAAATTGAAAAACGAATAAATTAAATGACAAATAAATTAAATTACAAATAAATTAAATTACAAATAAATTAAATGACAACTAAATTAAATGACAAATAAATTAAATGACAAATAAATTAAATGACAAATAAATTAAATGACAAATAAATTAAATAATAAATAAATGTTAAAAAATCTGTAAATTCAATAAAAAGTATTATAGCAAGTAAATGAAATAACAAGTAAATTAATAAAAAGTAACTTAAATAACAAATAAATTGAATAACAAGTAAATTAAATGACAGATAATTTCAATAACAAATAAATAAAATAACAAGTAAATTAAATAACAAGTAAATTTAATGACAAGTAAATTAAATAAAAGATGAATGAAATAGCAACTAAATTAACAAAAAAAAACTAAATAGCAAGTTAATTAAATAACGACTAAATAAGTAAATTTAATAACAAGTAAAATAATAACAAGTAAATTAAACAACAAGTAACTTAAATAACACGTAAATTAAAAGACAAGTGAATTATGTAACAAGTAAATTTAATAACAAGTAAATTAAATGACAACTAAATCAAAAAACAAGAATATTAAATAAAAATAAGTTTAATAACAAGTTAATTAAATAACAAGTAAAGTAATAACAAGTAAATTAAATAGCAAGTAAATTAAATGACAAGTAAATTAAATGACAAGTAAATTAAATAACAAGTAAATTAATAACAAATAACTTTAAAACAAGTAAATTAAATAACATGTAAATTAAATAAAAAGTAAATTTAATAACAAGTAACTTTAAAACAAGTAAATTAAATGACAAGTAAATTAAATAACAAGTAAATTAATAACAAGTAAATTAAATAAAAAGTAAATTAAATGACAAGTAAATTAAATAACAAGTAAATTAATAACAAGTAAATTAAATAAAAAGTAAATTAAATGACAAGTAAATTAAATAACAAGTAAATTAAATAGCTAGTAAATTAAATGACAAGCAAATTAAATGACAAGTAAATTAAATAACAAGTAAATTAATAAAAAAATTACTTTAAAACAAGTAAATTAAATAACAAGTAAATTAAATAACAAGAAACTTTAAAACAAATAAATTTTATAACAAGTGAATTAAATAACAAGTAAATTAAATTACAAGTAAATTAAATAACAAGTAAATTTATAACAAGTAAATTAAATGACAAATAAATTTATTACAAGTAACTTTAAAACAAGTAAATGAAATAACAAGGAAATTAAATAACAAGTAAATTTAATGACAAGTAAATAAAATAAAAGATAAATGAAATAGCAACTAAATTAACTTAAAAAAAACTAAATAGCAAGTTAATTAAATAACGACTAAATAAGTAAATTAAACACCAAATAAATTAAATAACAAGTAAATTAAATGAAAAATAAATTTAATTGCAAGTAAATTAAATTAAATAAAAATTAAATAGCAAGTAAATTTAATAACGAGTAAATAAGTAAATTAAATAACAAGTTAATTAAAGAAAAAGTAAGTTTAATAACAAGTAAATTAATAAACAAGTAAAGTAATAACAAGTAAATTAAATAACAAATAAATGAAATCAAAAGTAAATTAAATAGCAACAAAATGAAATAACAAGTAAATTAAAAACTAATGAATTAAATAACAAGTAAGTTAAATAAGAAGTAAATAAAATAACAAGTAAATCAAATAACAAGTAAATTACAAATAAAATGAATTAAATAGCAAGTAAATTTAATAAGGAGTAAATAAGTAAATTTAATAACAAGTAAATTAAATAAAAAGTGAGTTTCATAACAAGTAAATTTAATAAAAAGTAAAGTAATAACAAATAAATTTTTTAAAAACAGGTAACTTTAATAACAAGAGAATTAAATAACAAGTAAATTATATGACAAATAAATTAAATAACAAGTACATTAAATAACGAGTAAATTATATAACAAGTAAATTAATTGACAAGTTAATTAAATAAAAATAAATTAAATAGCAATTAAATTTAATAACGAGTAAATAAGTAAATTATATAACAAGTAAATTAAATAACAAGTAAATTTTATGACAAGTAAATAATATAATAAGTAAATTAAATCACAAGTAAATAAAATAAAAAATAAATTAAATTTCAAGTAAATGAAATAACAAGTGAATTAAATTATAAGGAAAATTAAATTAAAAATCAATTAAATAACAAGTAAATTTTATGACAAGTAAATAATATAATAAGTAAATTAAATCACAAGTAAATGAAATAAAAAATAAATTAAATTTCAAGTAAATGAAATAACAGGAAAATTAAATTAAAAATCAATCAAATTGCAAGTAAATTTAGTAACGAGTAAATTTAATAACAAGTAAAGTAATAACAAGTAAATTAAAAAACAAGTAACTTAAATAACACGTAAATTATATGACAAGTGAATTATACAAGAAGTAAATAAAATAACAAGTGAATTAAATGACAACTAAATAAAAAAAACAAGAATATTAAATAAAAAATAAGTTTAATAACGAATAAAATTAAATAACAATTAAAGTAATAACAAGTAAATTGAAAAACGAATAAATTAAATGACAAATAAATTAAATTACAAATAAATTAAATTACAAATAAATTAAATGACAACTAAATTAAATGACAAATAAATTAAATGACAAATAAATTAAATGACAAATAAATTAAATGACAAATAAATTAAATAATAAATAAATGTTAAAAAATCTGTAAATTCAATAAAAAGTATTATAGCAAGTAAATGAAATAACAAGTAAATTAATAAAAAGTAACTTAAATAACAAATAAATTGAATAACAAGTAAATTAAATGACAGATAATTTCAATAACAAATAAATAAAATAACAAGTAAATTAAATAACAAGTAAATTTAATGACAAGTAAATTAAATAAAAGATGAATGAAATAGCAACTAAATTAACAAAAAAAAACTAAATAGCAAGTTAATTAAATAACGACTAAATAAGTAAATTTAATAACAAGTAAAATAATAACAAGTAAATTAAACAACAAGTAACTTAAATAACACGTAAATTAAAAGACAAGTGAATTATGTAACAAGTAAATTTAATAACAAGTAAATTAAATGACAACTAAATCAAAAAACAAGAATATTAAATAAAAATAAGTTTAATAACAAGTTAATTAAATAACAAGTAAAGTAATAACAAGTAAATTAAATAGCAAGTAAATTAAATGACAAGTAAATTAAATGACAAGTAAATTAAATAACAAGTAAATTAATAACAAATAACTTTAAAACAAGTAAATTAAATAACATGTAAATTAAATAACATGTAAATTAAATAACAAGTAAATTTAATAACAAGTAAATTAATAACAAGTAAATTAAATAACAAGTAAATTAAATGACAAGTAAATTAAATAACAAGTAAATTAAATAACAAGTAAATTAAATGACAAGTAAATTAAATAACAAGTAAATTAAATAGCTAGTAAATTAAATGACAAGCAAATTAAATGACAAGTAAATTAAATAACAAGTAAATTAATAACAAGTAAATTAAATAAAAAGTAAATTAAATGACAAGTAAATTAAATAACAAGTAAATTAATAACAAGTAAATTAAATAAAAAGTAAATTAAATGACAAGTAAATTAAATAACAAGTAAATTAAATAGCTAGTAAATTAAATGACAAGCAAATTAAATGACAAGTAAATTAAATAACAAGTAAATTAATAAAAAAATTACTTTAAAACAAGTAAATTAAATAACAAGTAAATTAAATAACAAGAAACTTTAAAACAAATAAATTTTATAACAAGTGAATTAAATAACAAGTAAATTAAATTACAAGTAAATTAAATAACAAGTAAATTAAATAACAAGTAAATTTATAACAAGTAAATTAAATGACAAATAAATTTATTACAAGTAACTTTAAAACAAGTAAATTAAATTACAAGTAAATTAAATTACAAGTAAATTTATAACAAGTAACTTTAAAACAAGTAAATTAAATAACAAGTAAATTTATAACAAGTAACTTTAAAACAAGTAAATTAAATTACAAGTAAATTAAATAACAAGTAAATTAAATAACAAGTAAATTAAATGTTTTATTTGGCAGCTGCTGCTGTTGAAGTGGGCGGAGTTTCATGTTCATCTTTTTGCTAGGGTCTTACTCTGAGTTCAGCGCCTTTTTTGCTGTTAAAATAACTTTAACAAGGTTACTTTTATTTTGTTTCGTGCTTGTTGACGATTTGTTTCTCAGAAGGTCTGTGGTTTTTTATTTACATCGGATCACCATTTATGAGGGTCGGTCTTATCAGTGGGTGTTAAGACAAACTCCTATATATTTTTTGTAAGTAACGAAAATCGTCGCACGAAAGGAAAAACAGAACCTTTTTTATAACAAGATCAAAAGGGTTTATTCAATTACATATACCGTTCGGTTTAGGGTGAAGAAAGTTATATAGTGTCCAAGTTAGAAAGTTCTTTGGATTGTCGAAAGTCTGTCAGCAGTTATCTCCAGTCAAAGATAGTCGACACTTGGGCATCCAGTGGGCAGGGACAGGAGAGAGAAAGGAGACGTCTTTCCTCATTGTGTTCAGGATTCTCTCTGCTGACCGACCATGATTACCAAAAGGGCTGAAGTAGTTCTTCAGTGTACAGATGAAAACAATGCGCCCTGTGAACTGATTGGTCAGTGTGTGAACAATTTGCATAACAGGGACATTTGTCCAAGAGAGAAAATAAGTCTTTATTTATGAATGCCACAATTAGTATTCTACTGAAATTCCGTGGATTTAACCCTAATCCTAACCCTAATCCTAACCCTAATCCTAACCCTAACCCTAATCCTAACCCTAATCCTAACCCTAACCCTAATCCTAACCCTAATCCTAACCCTAACCCTAACCTGACTATATTTTTCTGCTGCTGCACATTTTACCTCTGTAACAAAACAATTCTGTTACCTTTGCTGTTACAAAGCGCACGTCTGAGAGAAAAAGCAAAATCTTGTCTACATAACACCATTATTGAACACGTGGAAAAGGCTCTCAACATTTGAGCAAACTCTTGCAATTCCTTGGCAGCTAGCCGACTAAAGAATCTTCACTGAAGACGATTTACATTTGCAACATAATACAACAATTTTAAAAGAAAACTTGACACTGAAATGACCAGCCACAAGATGCATTAATTAAAAGAACTCAAATTCCATCACGTAATGAGGGAATAACAATTCAAATTCTAATGAGGGAATAACAATTCAAATTCTAATGAGGGAATAACAATTCAAATTTTAATGAGGGAATAACAATTAAAATTCTAATGAGCGAATAACAATTCAAATTCTAATGAGGGAATAACAATTAAAATTTTTATGATGGAATAACAATTAAAATTTTAATGAATGAATAACAATTCAAATACTTATGATGGAATAACCATTCAAATTTTAATGGAGGGAATAACAATTCAAATTTGAATGAGGAAATAACAATTCAAATTCTAATGAGCGAATAACAATTCAAATTCTAATGAGGGAATAACAATTCAAATTTTAATGAGGGAATAACAATTCAAATTCTAATGAGCGAATAACAATTAAAATTCTAATGAGGGAATAACGATTCAAATTTTTATGACAGAATAACAATTAAAATTTTAATGAATGAATAAAAATTCAAATACTTATGATGGAATAGCCATTCAAATTTTAATGGAGGGAATAACAATTCAAATTTGAATGAGGAAATAACAATTCAAATTCTAATGAGCGAATAACAATTCAAATTTTAATGAGGGAATAACAATTCAAATTTTAACGAGAGAATAACGATTTAAATTTTTATGAGGGAATAACATCTCAAATTCTAATGAGAGAATAACAATTCAAATTTTAATGATAGAATAACAATTCAAATTCTTATGATAGAATAACAATTCAAATTTTAATGAGGGAATAACAATTCAAATTCTAATGAGGGAATAACAATTCAAATTCTAATGAGAGAATAACAATTCAAATTCTTATTATAGAATAACAATTCAAATTTTAATGAAGAAATAACAATTCAAATTTTAATGAGGGAATAACAATTCAAATTTTAATGAGAGAATAACAATTCAAATTTTAATGAGGGGATAACAATTCAAATTCTTATGATAGAATAACAATTCAAATTTTAATGAAGGAATAACAATTCAAATTCTAATGAAGGAATAATAATTCAAATTTTGATGAGGGAATAACAATTCAAATTCTTATTATGGAATAACAATTCAAATACTAATGGAGGGAATAACAATTTAAATATTGATGGAGGGAATAACAAATCAAATTTTCATGAGGGAATTATGAGTCAAATTTTAATGGAGGGAATAGCAATTCCAATTTTTATGGAGGGAATAACAATTCAAATTTTTATGAGGGAATAACGATTCAACTTCTTATGATGAGATAACAATTTAAATTCCAATGGAGGAAATAACAATACAACTTTAATGAGGAGATAATAATTTAAATTCTAATGAGCGAATAACAATTCAAATTGTTATGATAGAATAAAAATTCAAATTTTAATGAAGGAATAGCAATTCAGATTCTTACGATGGAATAACATCTCAAGTTTTAATGAGGTAATAACTGTTCAAATTCTAATGAGAGAATAACGATTCAAATTCTAATAAGGGAATAACAATTCAAATTGTTATGATGGAATAACAATTCAAATTCTAATGGAGGGAATAACAATTCAAATTCTTATGGAGGGAATAACAATTCAAATTCTTATGGAGGGAATAACAAATCAAATTTTAATGGAGGGAATAACAAATCAAATTCTAATGGAAGGAATAACAATTCAAATTCTAATGGAGGGAATAACAATTCAAATTCTTATGGAGGGAATAACAAATCAAATTTTAATGGAGGGAATAATAATCCAAATTCTAATGAGGGAATAACAATTTAAATTTAAATGGAGGGAATAGCAATTTAAATTTTAATGAGGGAATAATATTTCAAATTCTCATGAGGGAATAAAAATTTAAATTCTAATGGGGGAATAACAATTCAAATTTTAATGAGGGAATAACAGTTCAAATTCTAATGGAGGAAATAACAATTCAAATTTTAATGGAGGGAATAACAATTCAAATTTTAATGGAGGGAATAACAGTTCAAATTTTAATGGAGGGAATAACAATTCAAATTTTAATGGAGGGAATAACAGTTCAAATTTTAATGGAGGGAATAACAATTCAAATTTTAATGAGGGAATAACAGTTCAAATTTTAATGGAGGGAATAACAGTTCAAATTTTAATGAGGGAATAACAATTCAAATTCTAATGGAGGAAATAACAGTTCAAATTTTAATGGAGGGAATAACAATTCAAATTTTAATGGAGGGAATAACAGTTTAAATTTTAATGGAGGGAATAACAATTCAAATTTTAATGAGGGATTAACAGTTCAAATTCTGATGAGTAATTAACAATTCAAATTCTAATGAGGGAATAATATTTCAAATTTTAATGAGGGAATAACAATTCAAATTTTAATGAGGGAATATAATTCAAATCTTAATTAGGGAATAACAGTTCAAATTTTAATAAGGGAATAACAATTCAAATTCTAATGAGGGAATAATAATTCAAATTTTGATGAGGGAATAATAATTCAAATTCTAATGAAGGAATAACAATTTAAATTTTAATGGAGGGAATAACAATTCAAATCTTAATGAGGGAATAACAATTCAAATTTTAATGAGAGAATAATATTTCAAATTCTAATGAAGGAATAACAATTCAAATTTTTATGAGAGAATAACAATTCAAATTTTAATGAGGGAATAACAGTTCAAATTCTAATGAGGGAATAACAATTGCATCAGTAATAATAAAAGTCCATGGATTGACTTCCTGGGGTACATCTACATTAATGTCGTGTTGTTTGGATGTAAGGCCATCGAGGACAACCTTCATCTTTCTTTTGGTTAGTAAGGTTCTGATTATATTAGATACGAGGTCTGTCTAAAATGTATCCGACCTTAAGCCAGAAAAAATATTTCAAATACGTGACATTGTTGGGACCCTAATCCACTTCAAAGTAGGCCCCTTGTGCTTGCACACACTTAGCCCACCGATCCATCCACTGCCGGAAACACCTCTGGAAGTCTTCTTTCGGAATGGTGTTCATCTCTGCCATCGCGTTAGATTCAGCAGATGTTTGGAGAAGATGCGTTGGGTGTAACACAAATTAAGGAGTGGTTTAACCGATTCAAAAATGGCCGCACATAAGCGGAGAGTGACCAGCGTTCTGGCAGGCCCCAAACTGCTCGGAGTGCAGCTGTTGTTGAGAGGGTGCGAAAAAAGAGATAATGCAGAACGCGACGGTGGACTAAGTGTGTGCAAGCACAAAAGGCCTAGTTTGAAGGGGATTAGGGTCCCAACACCGTCACGTATTTGAAATATTTTTTCTGGCCTAAGGTCGGATACGTTTTAGACAGGCCTCGTATTCGTCCAGTAATACAATACGAATTAATTTTTATGTGAACGCCTTCGTGCTAGATCTTGTCAAAGGCTTTTGGATATATCAAGCTCTACCGCCCTAGCTTCACCTACCTTGTTCAGTGTATAATATATGCGTTTAGAGATGAGATCACTGTTGTTGAATGAAGATGTGAATGAGAGTTATGTTAGAAAAGACTTTGTCATTAATTTAATTGTGACTAAATATCTCTTTTCTACACATGCATCAGTTTCAATCCTCTCACAATATTATTCATCGTTTTAACTGACAATCCATCCAGCTCAGTAACCCTTATTCTCGAGTGGCTTTTAGCCCTGATAAGTGGTGACTCATTAGTAAAAAAAACCGAGCTGGGATTCACTGTGAACTATTTGATTTGCATATATATTTTTAATTTAATTCATCCCCCAAACAAGGCACATTGCTACTGAGACGTAAGGGGTTGCTGTGCATTAGGGGCCATATGTATTAGGGGTCATATGTATTAGGGGTCATATGTATTAGGGGCCATATGTATTAGGGGTCATATGTATTAGGGGGTCATATGTATTAGGGTCATATGTATTAGGGGTCATCCTAGGTGGGGAGTTGTGCAACGATATGTTTGTTCACATTACATTTAAATTTCTACATGTTAGTACAGTCAAGGAAACAGGGAGCCGGGAAGGATTTCCAAAGGCCAGCAGTTTAAGGAAAAAAGCTATTAGAGTAGACAGCCTTCCGGCAACTGGAGACCTCAACAGTGAAAGAGTGGGATTTAGCTGATTGTCGGATTTGTTGGGGATTTGTTGGGGGTATTTATGTCGCGGGGGCACCAGTTCAGCAAGTTCGTCGGAGAACATTCCATTAAAGCAGAGGGCTGCAATATTGCGGTGATGTGACAGGGGCTGGAGTTTGGTAGACAGTGTGGGACATATTAGATTAGAGGCTCTGTCTAAGAGGGAGAGACTAGGGGTTAGTTCACCAGCCCAGATGTGACAACAATACTCCATGTATGGGCGAATGGTGGCTTTGTAGAGATATAGGATACTGGCAGGTGCGAGAAGGTTTCTAGCATGGTAGTGGGAGCGCACCTTCCTTACAACAGACTTGGCAAATATCAACAATGGGGTAAAAAATGGATGGTAACTTTTAATGCCACAAAGACAAAGCTTTCAATAACTACAAAAAACCTCTTCAACCGCAGATTGTCATGGCAAATAACATCCTACCTGAGAGTATATCATTCAAACTCCTCGGCCTAACTTTCACAGATAACATGAATTGGAATAAATACATTGAAGACATTGCCAGGGCTGCTGCAAAGAAGGTGGGCTCCCTCTACCGTGCTAGTAAACTTCTCACATCTGACATTATCCTATATCTCTACAAAGCCACCATCCACCCATGCATGGAGTATTGTTGCCACATCTGGGCTGGGGCATCATCCACTAGTCTCTCCCTCTTAGACAAGGTCCAAAAAAGAGTCGCCAACTTGATAGGTCCCTCACTATTTACCAAGCTCCAGCCCCTGTCCCACGCCGCAATGTTGCATCCTTGTACCTGTTTTACAAATACTTCAATGGATTGTGTTCTGATGAGCTTGCTGCTTTGGTACCCCCACGACGTAAATTCACTAGACCAACCCGACAATCTGCCAAAACCCATCCATTCACTATGGAGGTCTCCAGATGCCGAAGAACTTTCTACCCCAAAAGCTTCTTTCCTCGTGCTGCTGGACTCTGGAACTCCCTCCCTGCTGCTTGTTTTCCTGACAGTACTGATATACAGAAATTTAAAACTAATGTAAGCAGACATCTCGCTGCACAGCTCCCAATTTAGATTGCCCTCCCCCCCCACCCACCTCTTAAACTTCACCCTTTTTCTCAGTAGCTCCTTACGTCTACAGTGGCGGCCTGCCTTGTTTGGGGTGAACTATGTAAAAAAAAACATTAAAAAAACACCAGATTGCTGACCAAATTATGCAGTTCACATGTAGACACCCACGACACTGCATTGCGTGATGTGAAATGGCCAGAAAACGAAAACAACAACAAAAAACAGCAGAAACAGAACGAACAAATTCTACCCCTACTACTACCAAGATGAGCACAAACGTACAAACGTACAAACGTACACACACATTATAATTAATAAATCTCTATCTATAAAGTTACCGTGTCGGATTTTCAAAGTTAGACCCACGTAATCTTTTAGCTGCCAAATCAAACTTTATTTTTTATTTGTTATTGTTGTACTATGTTATTGGTAATATAACATACTTCCCAAAATATCTATATTTTATGAAACATTTTTGAATAATCACTGAAAAAAATCTACATTTTAACTCCTATTTTAATTTTAATAATATAAGAAGAGTTGTCTCCCTTATAACTAAAATTGTATTTCTTTTTCTCTATAAGTTAGAAAAATGTGTAAACGATTTACAATAAAATTAAATGTTTAAATTCTTCAATACATTTGTTGTTCTTTTACACTCTCGCATTTGTTGTCACAACAAAATAAGCTGATTAGCATTGATAATGGTGACCTCCCCTCCCATTCCTTTATTTCATCCATCATCACGATCAGATACATTTTATATGTAGCACCATGGATTTATCCCTGAGGTCAAATCTTATTGTCATGGCACGCTCCTATGCATTTATCACTTGCATCTGTGTATAGGATCATCAGCCTTTTAAGGTCATAATGAGGAGTGTCATCAACTAATTCTTGAGACTATCCGAAGTCTTGTGACAATCTTCAGTCCATCCACCTAACCCTAACCCGACTTCTTTGTAAGGGTAATCAGTGTTCCAGACGAAAAAGCCAGAATAAACATCTAATATTACCCTATCACCCCTATTAATTCTCGGACCTGTCACACATTAATCTGTTCGAGCATGGCTCTTTTAACTTCTGTTCTGTATTATCAGGCCTTATATCCCCTCTTTTTCGTCATATCATTAAGGAATTGGTACTTTGGTAGTTTTATCTTCAGACTCTGCTGCAGGTGCATGAAGTGCTCTTCCGGCATCTAGTTCGTTCAATTTCATTTAGGTAATTGGCAACCATTATGTGGTCTTTTCTGCATGAATACCAAAAGTAGAATGAAGTCGGTCAACAAAGTTGTACCATGAACAGAACCAGGGTTGGAACTATGGAACTATCTTCCTTTGCACTCAATGATAGGGGTGCTTCCAAGCCTGTTGGAGAGGGTGGGAAGGTTGTAAGAGATAGTTTCTTGGAATAGCAGCAGCAGGCAGCGAATGTTATTTAAAGGTATTGACTCTCAATTGGACAAGATTTCATGTAGCAGCCATCACGCGGGTCCGGAGGGAAAGAAAGTGAGGGTTGCATTATGCAAATCAGGTGCGGCGAAAAAGGCTAAATGAAAGGCGGTGTCTTTTGGGGTTGCATTATGCAAATCAGGTGCGGCAAAAAAGGCTAAATGAAAGGCGGTGTCTTTTGGGGTTGCATTATGCAAATCAGGTGCGGCATGAATGCTAAATAAAAGGCGGTGTTTTTTGGTTTGACGGGAGTTCACATGCGGTTGGATAATACGGTTAAAAGAAGGAAAAACGTGTTGCCCGGGAGAAAAAGGAACACAAGTCATTGTTTCATTTCAATCAGTGGCATGCAGACGTCTCGTGATCGTATGGTAGTGCTTGGGACCAACTTCTTGATTTTATGCACCAAAGACTCAAGTATAAATCCTAGTACTGAGTAATATTATGAGAAAGGGAGATAGTTTGAATATGATTGGAGACCCCAAAGACTCAAGTATAAGTCCTAGTACTGAGAAATATTATAAGAAAGGGGGATAGTTTGAATATGATTGTATGCCCCAAATACTCAAGTATAACTCCTAGTATTGAGAAATATTATGAGAAAGGGGGATAGTTTGAATATGATTGTATACCCCAAAGACTCAAGTATAAGTCCTAGTACTGAGAAATATTTTGAGATAGGGAGATAGTTTGAATATGATTGGATGCCCCCTCCCCCTCTACATGCCACTGCTCCGCATATTACCATATTTTGCGTATAATATAAAAACGAAATGCATTAGCTCTTTCTCTCTCACTTTTCCAGTTTCTTTCAGACTCGACGCACGTGAGCACGTCTCTTCTGGCCTAAGCTTTGGGCTGAAGGTACACAGAACACTCAGCAATAAAATATCACAAACTACAACACACAGCGACAGCATATACACACGACTGACTGAATTCACATATGCACAAGTTCACACATACACACTCACACTGACAACGGCAAGCATACATACACACATCGTCTACATAGTTAACTGAACTTGCACACTGTTACACGCAAACTTGCATGAATAAACATCATGTCTACTGAACTTCCCACAAAGACTAAATTACACTTGGAACGTTTTAAAGAAACACTGAACACTCGTTCACTACGAACTCTTTGTTTCTGGTTGTGCTAACAAGTTGTCAATAAAAACTGATATGTTTTTGTATGGATGGACGTTGTTGTCATTCGTTCTTTTGATATTGCCTTTTTCGACAGTGCTCTGGAGACTGCCATCCATAGTTTTATATTTTGTCCATTTACTTAAAATGATGTCAGACAAATAATTATATAGAGCCGCTTTTAACAGTAACAACATAGTTTTGATAAAACGTTACTGCGTACGTGCATTTATAATAATGACCGTTTTAGTTGAGTTTGATTGTCCTTCTGAATCCATGTTCGAAACAGATAAAATGTCCCTCTGGTTCATCATCATCATCAACATCATCATCATCAACCGGTTTATTTGTTGAATCAGGCCACAATTAATCCTCTGATGAGGGTGGGGCCTGATTGTCTAGTCTCGAAATCTAAGTCTTCCTCTCCACTCCTGTCTTTGGCAAGGCTTGATGGAATCCATACCCATGGCCTTCCTATCACGTTTGACTACTTCCTCCCAAGTCAACTTGGGTCTGCCAGTGGTGATGTTCTCTGCTGGCACATTCAACTGTCGGACTTTAGCAATCCAGCAATCGCTACGCTCAATGTGACCCAACCAACGCACTGTTCAGGCCTCACCAAACAGATCCATCTGACCATTGCCCTGTCATTACGGTGCAGCTTCCTTAGTATGCCAGCAGAGACAGCCCAAGTTTCTGAGCCATACAACAGCACACTTCTGACACATGAGGAGTATACACGCCCTCTCGTAGTTGTTGGCAGGTGTTTGTTTGTCAGAATTGGTAGCAGCTCTCTAAACTTTTTCCATGCACACTTGCAACGTGTAGCTGCCGCGAGTTCACAGCCTCCACCTGATGACAGCACATCTCCCAGATAACAAAAGTCTGTCACTACTTCCAGCTTGTTGTCACCAGTATCCATCTCCGTCAGTGGTCTGCCATCTATTGGTCTTGCCATGCCGGTGCAACGAAAGCACCTAAAGTGAGGATCTGCTTTGAGAGAGCCCTTTATGCCACTGCACCTTTTGTGGACCCAACCTGAACAGTGAGTGCAGATGATTGAGTTGCTGCCAGTTCCTTTCAGACATACAGCACACGGAAGAAAAAGTGGATGAGATTGTAGTTTATTAGAAAATAACTTTTATTTTGTCAGAAGTGGAAAACAATTAAAAATATCTAATAGTAATCCTTACAAAAACATCTAATAGTAATCCTTACAAAAACATCTAATAGTAATCCTTACAAAAACATCTAATAGTAATCCTTACAAAAACATCAAATAGTAATCCTTACAAAAACATCTAATAGTAATCCTTACAAAAACATCTAATAGTAATCCTTACAAAAACATCTAATAGTAATCCTTACAAAAACATCTAATAGTAATCCTTACAAAAACATCTAATAGTAATCCTTACAAAAACATTTAATAGTAATCCTTACAAAAAGTGGGGCAGCGTGCACAACCAACATATCTTGACAGATTCCATTCTGACCTGATGAGTTGGACAGGACCAACCTTAGCACATCTGTAGCAGTTTCATGACAGATCTATTTTGTTTGTACATATGTAAGATATCTTACATCATGTTGAGTTGTCGTTCAGCTTGGCGTATGTGTAGTGACGCCTAGACTTATACAACTGCGTAGGAACACTTCTGCACAGACTCAACTTGAAAATTTACACTCAAAGAGTTTGGCGCCAAAAATGATGAAATTCCCATTAAGACGTCATGACAACGAGATGTCATAACCTGTTCTCGTCCTTTGCCAGAAGCAGCAAGACGAGATGGAACTCCAGAATACCACATTCTGTTTTTGACAAAAGCCAGCCTGCTGAACAACTCTCTTTTATATTCCAGTGTTCCCTTTTAATAAAGTTGATTTATACCTTAGTCGAGATGTTGGTTTTATTTTTCAGTGTAAGATGGAGATCCTTTTTCTTATTCAATATTCAATTCCAGTTAGATTCGTCCAGACCCGGTCAACTCTACCAAACGACTGTCTTCATTTTGCCATTCTTCCAGCCAGACTCACCATCATCTCATAACCAAAAAGAGAATTGGTGAAACTAAATTGGTAACCTTGGTGTGATATAAACATGCAACTTTCTCAACAAAAAACAAAAAAACAGAAAACATGTCAAACTTTTTGATGTGATCCCAATTTCCATTTCAACATTTTTGAACATGTCTATGCCGGCAGACATTCAGAAAAAAATTTTTTTTTCAAATAGGGGAACCACGTTGTTTTTAACGGAGGCTTTCTTGTCCTACTCAACAGTTTAAAGAGGCTCAAATAAAATTTTTTTTTGAGAAACAGCATTTCAGCACAACCAAAGATATGTGGTGAACACCACAATTAAGGTACTCTCTCTTACTCTCTTTCTTTCTTTCTTTGTTTAACCCTTCTTCGCCTCTGAAGTGGTGAAACTCGCGAAATCTCGCCTAATCACGTTGGCCGGAGGTTTCTGACCAATGGGCGGCCGACAGGTCAGCTCGCCCGCACGTGATCTTAAATATTTAAAGGAGGGGACAAGTCCCTTCCTCCTCCTCTTTTTGCCTTCAGCGTTCTGGGCGGACGCACACAAAGAACTCTCGTCGACAAACCCCCCCCACCGGCGGCCTCGGCCGAGAAAGGGGGGGGGGTGAGAAAAAGGTAATCTTTCTATTCACAATCTTTCAATTTGATGAACATTTCTTCACAATCTTTCAATTTGACGAACATTTCTTCACACATGATCAATTACAAATTAGCCACACAAAAGACATTCACATGCTCGCATATATACACTTACAAGTACGAACCTAAGAACTCTTCAAAATGTTTCAAATATTAAATAAATTGTTTTGTTAATAAAAATGTTATTCCTTTCCTTTTTTATTAACCATTATAAAAGGCCTATTCGTATATGTGTATAGCTTACTCATTCCTTCGCTTTCTTTAAGGTAAGTTCAAATAATATTTTCTTCCTTTCTCTTGGTTGTCTTAAACTGTTTTATTTAATCTCCACGTGGTCCGATGGTGGAAGCCTAGCGGTGTGATTACATGCAGTTATAAATGGCATCTATTACACTACCTATGGTTGGGGGATTCATTATCGCAAAACCATTTGTCCGACATCCTTCGCGACTGTGGTTAAAATCCAAAAACCCTTTGTTCTTCTTTTGAATCTCCCGCCATAAACACACTTCCTCCCCGGCCATAGATATTTTGTATGAATATTATTGTGGATTTACCGAGAGATCATTCCGGATGAACGCGGTGACCTAAGTAGGCACCTTTTCTTATGAGTTTTATATTTCCTGGCGTGTTATTCATTGCGTAGCATTTCATTTTTATCGGAGATCCTTATGCTTTTAGATCTACAAAAAAAAAAAAAGAGAGGAAAGGAAATGGTAACTGGTTCTTAATAAAACACAAACTACGATACTACGATACTTTAAATTCGGGATTAAATTCAGAATTGCTTATAATCAGAATTGCTTATGATCATGAAAAATATTATAAACAAGTTGTATGCCCGCCAATTCTAATATGGTCACCTCGTGACATACTATTTCCTGCGGGATCCAAACATGGTTGCTTTGAAATTTCTGACATCTAAGTGCGCCAATACCTGAATAAATATTTTTCCTCTTCTTATTTTAGAGAATCGTTGATTTTGTTTTGTCACTTTACAAAAATAGATAAAAGCAAAAAAGTACGTAAATTCTGATTTCAATATTCCTGCATGTTAATCACACAACTTTTTGGCTGAATATTTTGCAGAACTGTTTTCCGACCTTGATCTTATAAATAGCTTTAAATGTTGCTTCAGTTTGTTCTAGCTTTCTTAGTCTTGTCAAGCGATGATTTGTATTTATATAAGGTGTGTCGCCTAAAGGAAGTCAAGACATAATATTTTTCAATTATTTCCCAGATTTCGTTCCTTAACTCATTCTCCCTTTAAGGAGAATCTGCCCCTTTTCGTTTTCAGTTCCAATTTGTTCATTTGACAAGCTCTTTATCTACTTCAGGCGTCCTTTCTTTTTGACGATTGCTTATTTGGAATCATATTTACTCCTATCATATTTACTCCTATCATATTTACTCCTATCATATTTACTCCTATCATATTTACTCCTATTATAAATTGAGGCGCACTTTACTGCCCACAGTATTAATTTAGAGACGAAGCAGTTAAACTTATGGTGCTTGTATAATAAAAAGCCGAAAAAAAGTTTTTTTGTCTTTTAGTGTTGGAGAGGTAAATAAGGGGCAGGTAACTCTTACCACGAATTTTAAGCAAGATTTTCCAGTAATCAAAACTGATGGCTTTAATTGCCGTTGCACATGTGGCTACTGTGCAAGGAGAACGTCGATTAGACATAAAAGAGTTAGGGTTAGGGTTTAGGGTTTAGGGTTAGTGTTTAGAGTTAGGGTTAGGGTCAGGGTTAGGGTTTAGGGTTAGGGTTTAGGGTTTAGGGTTAGGGCTAGGGCTAGGGTTAGGGTTAGAAAAATATTGTTCGAAAGCTAAAGCTGCTGTGAAGAGTTACCTGCCCCTTATTTACCTCTCCAACACTAAAAGACAAAAAAAACTTTTTTCGGCTTTTTATTATACAAGCAACACACTTATTACTTAGCATGTTCCCGGCATCTTTAATGGCTACCGTGAAAGATCTTATCACAGACTCTACGTCTATGGCTTCTTATGATAGCGTGAAGAGTGAAGTACTTTTTCGCACCTCTTTCTGCTGAACATCGCTTTCAAACGCTTATAAACGATTAGCTACTCGGAGATCGGTTGCCCAGCCAGCTCCTTCGCTGAATGTGTGAATCGGCTGAGGGTGTCCCAGCAGATAACAGATTATTGAGACCATTATTTATATCCCAAATGCTATCTACCGTACAGGCCATACTTGCCTCCATGATGAAAACGGATACAGTCGAACAGCTTGCATCCTTGGCGGACAAGGTAATAGGCTATACAGCGTGGTGGCAGAAATTTCAGCCATGGCTGCTAAATCAATCCTGGTTTTAATTTTTAACTGAATCCGTATTGACGCGGGTTTAACATTTCAAAATAACAAAATACCAAGATCTGAAAAATGATTTAAAAGTAACATGGTCCCTCGATGAAATAAACATCATACCGGTTGTAGTGGGGGCAACTGGCCTGGTGAAAAAAAATCTAAGTAAATACTTAGAAACAATCTAGACAAATGGCTTTGCAAGCCTTAAAGGCACTTATGTTGATATCTAGCTCTTTAAGTAAGAATGGCTCAGTCATTCCAGTGCTGTGGGAATATTGAAGTCAATCGATGTTTGGTCTTTGCTGTTTGGTAGTGCACTTCCCATTGAGTAACAACTGATGCGAAACTTGGTTGGCAGTGATGGTGCACTGCTGTTGCATTGGAGTTGATGGATCGTTGCTGATTTTCCGGATTAGACTTCATGCCTTTTTACTGTTCTTCGTCATATCAGTTTTCCACGGAAAACCAAATTGTAGGGAAGTACAGATAGCAGCCCTAAAAGGAACAACATCTATCCTTAAGAGAGCCCTCGTATATAAATTTTACTCATAGGGAAATCAAGTGTTATGTTAGCCTCAAGAGGGGGGCCCTTGATGTCTTCCAATTAACTGAACTAAAACGATGTAAAAAAAAATAGAACATATGAGAAAGTTAAAGAAATAAAAACATTTTTGAGACTTTTTGCAACGTAAAATTTGATTACTCAGCCAATTTGTAGCAGTTACATAATTTAAATCTATTTCATGTGTTACTAACATGCAATCTCTCGCGCATGAGTTGTTATGCTCAGACTTGTATAGCGACATAGGCGTTTTGGCCCACCATAACCATTTCAACTAAAACAGTTTAGTGCGCAAATTGATTAGTTCCATCCGAGATGCCGAACTGACAAGACACTGTATTGTCTTCTTTGCCTCTCGTCATGATTGACAGGAAGCGAGATACAATTTCTTGTTCGAGACTAAATACCTGGACTAAGTTACTTACATTTACGTAGACTTAGGAGCTCCGGCATCCTGCGACGCATGAGTTAGTCAAAGTAAACCATCGTTTTCAGTCTGAAGCTAGATCCACAGCATCCTTTCAGCTTCTCTCTCGATTATTTGCTTCCAGTTTATTTTTGGTCGTCCTCTTCTTCTTTTTCCATCAGGGTTCAACTGAAGCATTTGGTTTGCAAATCTCTCTGGGGCCAATCTTAGGGCATGTCCAAGCCAGCCTAGACGTCGTTTGCAGATTATTGACGATGTCACTTGTTGGTTAGTGCGGTCTCTGACTTCTTGGTTGATAATTCGATCACTCCATTTGATCCCTAGAATCTTTCTAAGCATTTGGAATCAAATGCGTCTAATTTCCTCTTTTGGCTGATTTTGAGATGCCAAGTTTCACTTCCATACAGCAGTGTGGACAGAAAGTTGCTGAAATATATTTATTTAGATCTGAAGGTGAATTTTAAAATTTTTTCCAGATCTTGCAGAGCTGATTAAATACTGCTGAGGCTTTTCTTATGCAACTCGTGGTCCCTATTGCCTTCAATATTTAAGAAGCTTCCTAAGTTAGTGTCGTTGTCAACTATAGCTATTTCTTTTTGTTCAATAAAGACGTTTGTAGGTGGCTGGTGTTATATCTACATATTTTGCCCCATAAAGCATAAAAAAGGGAGCAGGGGACTTGTTGGCACATGCTCCCCTACACATAAAGAAAGGGGGGCAGGCGGGCGACGTTTGTCAAAAGGGGGTCAACAGGATGCTCGACAGACAGGCTTTCATAATTCAGCCCACGCATTTGCGAGGGCGGATGATTCAACCAATCAAATGAGAGAATACTGTTGCTATGCACAGGAGAGGCCAGGAGAGCGGGAAAATCGAAGTGAGAAGGTCGTCTGGCAGTGTTGAGAGCGGACATGAAGGAGATTGACAGCTCACCCCGCTGTCATATCAAACAATTTATCCCCGAGCACAAAATTAAAAACAGGAAAAGTGGAATTTGAAAATTAACGGCTAAGAAATACAGCAACATTTAATACTGCTGTCTACTGGGCACCAAAAGAAAAAAATCTGTTCCAACAAAATTGACTACGACAGACCAGTACGTATATCTCGGGACCCTAAAAACAGCTCATTAAGAACGGATCACAGAATCTAAAATTCTGTTAAAATATCCTTCCCTCCGCTGTCAAACCAAAAAGGTATGTGTTTACGACATAAGGACAAAAAAAACAAACAAAAAAAATACCATATTAATTCGTCCTAAAATCGAACTTTCATATTGTTTATATTGTCGTGTTAAATGATCTCATTCAATCGTTCCCCGTGATTTTAACACATTTACCTTCATATCTCGATCTCCCGTGGGAGGAGAAGGACTTCTCATTTGTTTTCCTCGAATTATGTAAGGAAAAAGACTTTCCTATTTTCATTTTCCATAAAGGCTATAAGCCTTCTTAATTGCTATATTTGAACTTTTAATTCTTATCCTGACTGATCAACTTTCTCGGAATAACTAAATCAGCCTCTTATAGAGAACTCTGTTTGTGCAGAAAGAATATCAGTTGACCTTTTAAAAAAAATAAATACTTGTTATGTATTGTTAATTTGTCTTGGTTGTTTTATACAAATATATGATTATAATTTGTGATACGATATGTTATTCATTTTTATGGAGTACGGGTTGTTTCCCTTTCATTGGGTTTTCAACCTTTTCACATTTTTACATTCGTGGCTGAATTACGTATATGTAACGTTCAGTGTCCTAGTACCACAATTATAACACTGGTGTGCCCAGAGAGCATGTTTTGAGTTTTCTTAGCACTGATATAGAGACCAATGCTCCCTACTTCAACTTTTAGCTTGTTGACAATGTCTTGTAGGTCAGTGGTATTCATTGCTAGTGCAGCAATATCGTCTGCAAAGTCTAGATCAGAAAGTTTACAATCTTTGACCCACGTTATACCCTGATCCTTGGTTGCCTTTTTTAATACCCAATCAATGACTATGGCAAAGAGTAATGGTGAAAGCAAACATTGTTGACACACTCTAGTGATCACCACAAACCAGTCACTGAAACCATCTTCTGATTGTATGCAACATTTGGAGTTTGCATGAATTTGCTTTATTGCAAGCCATACTCGTGCAAAATGTTCCAGAGTCGTGGCCGGTGAATGCTGTCGAATACCTTGGAAAAATCTATAAAACTGATGGCAAGAGGCTTTTGAAATTCAACATGTTTCTCAATTATACGGCTTTTGAAATTCAACATGTTTCTCAATTATACGGCTTTTGAAATTCAACATGTTTCTCAATTATACGGCTTTTGAAATTCAACATGTTTCTCAATTATACGGCTTTTGAAATTCAACATGTTTCTCAATTATACGGCTTTTGAAATTCAACATGTTTCTCAATTATACGGCTTTTGAAATTCAACATGTTTCTCAATTATACGGCTTTTGAAATTCAACATGTTTCTCAATTATACGGCTTTTGTAAATTCAACATGTTTCTCAATTATACGGCTTTTGAAATTCAACATGTTTCTCAATTATACGGCTTTTGTAAATTCAACATGTTTCTCAATTATACGGCACAGCGTAAAAATTTGTTCTGCACAAGAACGTTTTGGCCGAAATCCGGATTGTTGTTCATGTAGCTCTTGGTCAACGACATCACGCATACTGTTCAGGATCATTTGACAATAAAGCTTCCCTGGACTAAATTACATTCATATCATACATGCCTGCAGAACGAACTTGCCTTAAATTCTTGTGTTCCTGTTTTAATGAATTTGTCATATGGAACTCTAGTGACCCTTTTCTTCTTCATTTCAACCCAGCTCAGTCAGATAGATACAGATGCTACGGCAGACATCTCAGAACAGCAGCTCTTTCTCTACAAATTGTTTTTTTTTTCTTTTCTTTTTGGTAGTTAATTGTTCAAACAGAACCGGACAGAAAGGAGAAGGTATCTGTTGGTGAATCAATAAAATTCATAAAAAGACATTCGGATGACTCGAATGTTATTATAAAAATATATAAATAGTTTAATATTTGCTTGAAATTATTTTATACAGGAATACACTCTTTGTCAAAAATGACAAAAAAAAAATTATGCTTCCCCAATGTTCACACTAATATTCAGGTTCAAGTACAGAATAGTTAACACTTGAGAACTCATACCCCCACAACAACACATAATTTACATAAAACGCATTAGAATGAAATTCTCTACCGAAATCACCTAGTTTTAACGTGTGAAACAATTTGTAAGACTTTTTAAACATTAAAAGTACAGAATTGTTAACAGTCGATAACTTGTGGCCCACGAATATGGCAAAGGAAGGATATATTAGAGGAGAAATATTAGGGTCACTAGCTAGCAAGTGCTAACTTAACATGAATGGTGTTTTGTGAATGGAAAATGAAATAAAACATAATTAATCAACAAAACATTTATAGAACGACAATTTTACAAGAATAGTGAAGAAATGTTCGTTGTAAAGTTTATACAACCTGTGTTCTTTGTTAGAAATTGTTCAGTGAATAAGCATGATACGAGGGTTAAAGATGTGTATGTCTCTATTTGTTAGTATGTGAATCATAGACTGTGTATGTGCGTAAGTGGCAATGTGAGACTGTGTGTGTGTGGGTATGTATGCGCGAGGCAAGGAAAGCTTGTACGTCCTTTTGAAGTGTCCTGTTTGTCTTGTCGCCCAAAAGGAGCTCTGACTTGCTATTTGCTTTCTACTTTTCCCTAAACCCTTGAAATGATTTCGTCAGGCAGTTTTTTTTTCTCACTACCTTTTGTGTGACGGGACAGAGATATATATATATATATTAAACCCATTTTCTCTCCCTAATTCCTTTAGAAGACACATCATTAAACCCTAAAACAGTAACGGCCAAATATACGAATTGACTCACGGGAATTATAAAGAAATATTTTTTTATTTTTTAATTTTTAATTTTTAATTTTTAATTTTTAAAATTTTTTATATCTCTTTAAATCTTCTCCGGTTTAAATCTCAACTGTTATTTTTCACCCTCCCCCTTTTTTTCAAACCTTATTAAACCTTCCTTACAGTAAATTTAAACAAACATATACAACACTCTAAGCAAATAACACGTTCAAACGAGAGTGACACGTGACTTCACATTTCCGAAACAGATGACAACAGAAGCTGAAGAGAGCCGGATGGCTAAGTCCTTCCGTGCTTGAAACCGACGGTACGAATGTTGTACTAATTTTTCTGTACCAAAATAAATAATTAAAAAAAAAAAAAAAAAAATATATATATATATATATATATATATATAAATACACATTGGTCTTTGTTATAGGGTGGGGGATTAAAAAAAAATAGTAGCTTTTGGGGGTGAGGTGGGAAAGGTTAATCCGGTTTCGTTCGAACGAAACCGGACAAGAAAGAGAATAACTTTGTTGGTTAATCAATAAAAATCGATACAAGTTATTGATCGTGAGCTTTATTTCTCTTTCAAATGGCTGGAATGTTATAATAAAAAAGAGGCGATTTAGTCGTTTCACAGCTAAAATGCCGGACAATGAACCGTCTTCTAATTTCCGAATTCACAAATTACTAAGTAAACCCAAATAAATTGTTTTGGACTAATTTCAAATTTACCTTAAATTATTTTAAAGGAAATGCAGTTGGGAAATTAGTTCAAAACAATTTATGTTGGTTCACTTACACATTTGTGAGGTCCAAAAAAATCAGAAATTAGCAGACGGTTTATTGTCTGCCATTTTGGCTGCGAAACGACTAAATCGCCCCAAAAGGTATAGATAGTTTTAGATTTACTAGATTTTTTTTGGGGGGGGGGGGGGGTAATCCGGTTTTGTTTGAACGAAACCGGATTATCCCCGTCCCCTAAATATCGAAGAGAAGAAATCTGTTGGTTAATCAATGACAATGATAAAAAAAAACTGTATACCTCTTTTAAATAGCTGAAATGTTATTATAAAAAATATAAACAGTTAACATTTACTTGAATTCATTTTATATTTTTTAACTCGGACGTTTTTTCTTTTTATAGTTAATCCGGTTTCGTTCGAACGAAACCGGACAGGAAAGAGAAGAAATCTGTTGGGTAATGAATGAAAATCATAAAAAAGACATTGCTAATAAGCTTTATTTCCCTTTTGAACGTCTGGAATATTATTATATAAAAAATATATAAATAGTTTAAGATTTGCTTGAAATTATTTTTTTAATTCGCTTTTTGGGAGTGAGGGGGGGGGGAGGATGTTATCCAGTTTTTTTTCGAACGAAACCGGACAGTATAAAATAGATCTGTTGCTTAATCAATGAAAAGCGTAAAAAGACATTGGTGATAAACTTTATTTCTCTTTTGAATGGCTCTAATGTTATTGTAAAACATATATAAATAGTTTAAGATTTGTTTAGGATTTTATATTTTTGTTAAATTAGCTTTTTTTTTCTTTTAAGGTCTCATTGTTGTTTTATTTTTTTGTTTTATTTGTTTTTTTATAATTTTTTTTTTTTTTGCAGGTGTGAACTTTGTCCAATGAGAGCCGTCGTCTCATTGTGCTGATTAGCCAATGGCGTGCGCTGTTGGATGTGGACACGGGACTCGATGCGAGTAGTCAACATGGAAGACGAAACCTGGAAGAAGAAATGGAGTTGACAGTTCGAGTCAACCCCGATTCCTTAGCCACGATGCAGGGGAAGCGGGTCTTCTTGGGAACGTTTACTTTACGCATCAGACCGAAGAAGCCCGTTGATTGTTGCTGTCGCGAGAAGACGGACAGTTTTAAGAAGGACTGAGGTAACAACCGCGAAACGATAAACAAAGTAAAAGCGATTCATTAAACAAAAATAACTTTTTTCTTTCTTTGGGAACTAGAAAACACAACGTCCGGTCATATTATGCCCCCCCCCCCCTCCAGGAAAAAATGCGAAAACTAAACCAATTTAATCGGTAAATTACTTCCCTAAGAACTTCATTGTATCAAAATTTGTGGAGCTAATTTACCGATATAAATATAATTCTCTAGAGAGACCCATTTCGATCATTTATGCTTGTTAAACAATGACAAATGTGGCTTATCTTGACAAGTGTTAAGATAAGACAATACCAGTTTTTATTGTTATAAAACTCTATCTGAAAGAATATTGAGCACTTTGTACGTGTAAAGTATGTTGTTTTGATCCGGCTTTGTTCCGATTTTGAAAAGCTGATTTTCATGTGATTACATCGACAATTCGCGGTTTCCTTAAGCCAAACAACCCATATACGTACAACTTATAACTACTTAAGAATCGAGCACTATTGGATGGGATATATATCCGTACTTCTACACAAACCAAACGTTTAAAAAAAATTTTTTTTAACCCTAACCGAACCTAAGTTTTAGGTTTAGTTCGGCAAAAGTTGGTTTAATTCGGTTTGTATTGTGTAGAAGCACTTATATATCAACACCTAGTAATAAGTTGACACATATATATTTGACTTTTGTAGCTTGTTTGCCCTAAGTATATTGCATACTACTACGAAGCTCTATTTATTTATTGAGTATTTAAGTAAATACGGTAAATTTGTCGTTTCATGCTCAAAATGGCGGACGACGAATCGTCTGCTATTTTCCGACCTCACAAATGAGTAAGTAAACCCAAATAAATTGTTTTGGATTAAATTTCCCAACTGTATTTCCTTTAAAATAATTTAAGGTAAATTGAAATTAGTCCGAAACAATTTATTTGGGTTTACTTACTCATTTGTGAGGTCGGAAAATAGCAGACGATTCATTGACGACAGAGTTACCCGCCATTTTGAGCAAGAAACGACAAATTTACTGTAAATACTGAAACGAGTATATATTATTTGATAATAACATAAAACAGTACCTATATATATCTCCCGAGTCTGAACAGATCCGATCCAAGAAACAGATCTTGCAGACACAAAAGACTCTATATCCATTCGGATAGCGCTTTATCACAATAATATTTAAAATCCGATCGTCAAAAGTGCATTTCTATTCAATACGTCGTATACATTTGAATGTCACCCCAAACTAGCCAGAATATATATATATATATATATATATATATATATATATATATATGTAATATTTCTAAAATTATCATATGTATTTTTGTATTTTATGCTTTAAATTCTAATAACATCATCCACACCCGCTTTGTGACTATTTTGGTGTCCTTTTTCATTTTAGATGAATTTTAAAACAAAACAATTATTTGTTGTTTAATCTTGTCTTCATTCTACAAATTTCTTTTGATTTTTTTAAATGAAATGTTTATTATTATTATTTTTTTTTTGTACTTATGCAGTTTACGGATCGTGCTGAAATAATAACATTATAAATTAGAAACCCATTCTTAACATGGAGAAGTATGGATTGATTATTCTGTACCTAACAATTTAATAAACAAAACATACCATAAAAATTCAATTCAACTTGAAAATCGTATTTAAAAAACAAAAAAGAAGCCCGGACCGTAAACTGCAGAAGCACCTTTTTTTTTTTTTTTTTTTTTTTTTTTTTTTTTTTAGTAAATGTTTTCGTTGCAACTCTGCCTACAGGAAATAGTATTTACTTAAAAACAAAATACATTGACTACATATACGCAACAATAATAACTTAAATCTCTATATTAATAAATTATGTGACAACTTCTCGTGTGTCTGTGTGTGTTTATCGTGTCTCTGTGACTTACTATTTCTTTTATTTACAATTATCGAATATTCAAATTAAAAATAAAATAGCGTAAAGTACTAAAATGGAATAGAATAATTAGGTGCTTCTACAGAGTTTGAACCGAACCAAACCGACTTTTGTTGAATTAATAATTAGGGTTAGTTTAAAGTTAGTGTAAAAAAACAGGTGCTTCTATAGTTTCACAATGACATTAAAATATTTCAAGAAATGTATAAACTTTGATATGCACTTACGTGTTTGCTGAAAATAATATTGTAAAGAAAAAATTACACAAATTCATCAAGTATTTATTAAATTATAAGAAAAAGAAGAAAAAAATCTAACGTATCTGTAGACATTTTAGCTTACGGATTAGGCAAGGGAGATAACTTTCGGAAAAAAGTCAAAATATAAGAAAAATGGCGATATATAGATAAAATCGTTTTTATTTTTAATTTAATAAATACTGGTTGAATTTGCGTAATTTTTGGTGTACAGGCTTTTCGGCTACCACGTAAGTACATAACAAAGTTTATACATTTCTTTAACTATTCTTTTTAAAGAGAGGCCTCACATGTCATTGTGAAACCACAGAAGCACCAAAAGCCATTTCGGTTCAAATTCTGTAGAAATACCAAAATTCTATTTAAAAATTATTTTTACAAAATTAAATCCACCAGAATGCATTTCATTTCTTCATAAACAAGTCAGCCATTATAATCTTTCGTTAATAGTTAAAAGAAAAGAATGAATTACTTCGTGACCCTTTGAAATTTGGAAGGAACTTGAAAGTATTTAAACTATCGGATAGAAAGTCATTTAAACTGGCTTTAAAATTCTTATCAACTCTTCATGTGTTCAAAGATTGAAGTCTTGAAAGCTATTTACATCCAAGGATTTTAAAAATAGAGATTAAAATATTACCATAAACATTAGTTCTATAACAATTTGGTTCAATTAAAAATTTGATGACCAAACGATACTGTAATAATTAAATTTCGAAATCCTATTAAGAATATATAATAATTTAGTAAAAATAAAAAAAGTGGAGAAACAAAAATGAAAGATAGACTGCTGTGGGGAATGTATATATATATATATATATATATATATATATATATATATATATTTCATAATGCACACTGAGATATATACCGAACTCTAACTGACAAACTTTATTCTGAACCCTGTGAAACTGATAATTCCAATACCAGACTGCTGTATAGACAAGATAAACTGGACTTTACCAATTGCCGTCTATACGAGGGGCGTTCAATAAGTAATGCCCCTGACCCATTTCCCATAGCAGTAGATTAATGGAACTTGGCACAGTCTTTCTCTACATAGGAACCACTCAGAGTTATGCATTTCTCACATCGTTTGATGCAGCTCTGGACACCGTTTTTGTAGAACACCCCAGGTTGGTCCTCCAATCACGTCGTAACTTCAGAAATCAAGGCTGCATCATCTGGGAAATGCTTTCCTTTCAAAAACAACTTCATGGCTGGGAAGAGATGAAAGTCAGAGGGTGCAAGGTCAGGAGAGTAAATGGGATTGCGGAGGATTTCATTGGAAGAGAGTGACCTGCATCCAAATGATGATTCACGCCGGATGAAAAAATTCGGAAATTTTAGCTGCAGCTCAGTGTTCCCGGAATACCTTGAAGGCAACGAGATGTGAGCTGGAAAATTGCAACGGAGATGTGGAAGTAGTGGATCATAGCAGGTGTTCTAACCGTGCCTGCACAACGAAATTTGTTGAGATGCTGCAAAAAAAGGTGTGGCAAGATCGAGGCAAGGCAGACGTCAGCGAGAGAGATGGACGTCAAAGTGGCGACTATGAAGAAAGCATCGAAGAAGGATCTTCGCTACTCCTCATACAAAAGTCTTGGCCTTGTGCCTAACTCCTGGAGAGGAGTAAATCAATACTCATACAAAAGTCACAAAGGGCCAACTACTCACTGCCAAGGCTCAAGAGAATCGCCTTATGAAACTCCTCAACAGGTCAAACACCGAGTCGAGGATACTCTGGTTCTTCTAAGACGAGAATAATTTCTGGCATGGTCAGTTGCACAACATACAGAACAACAAGTCAGTTGCACAACATGCAGAACAACAAGTCAGTTGCACAACATGCAGAACAACAAGTCAGTTGCACAACATGCAGAACAACAAGTCAGTTGCACAACATGCAGAACAACAAGTCAGTTGCACAACATGCAGAACAACAAGTCAGTTGCACAAATGCAGAACAACAAGTCAGTTGCACAAATGCAGAACAACAAGTCAGTTGCACAACATGCAGAACAACAAGTCAGTTGCACAACATGCAGAACAACAAGTCAGTTGCACAACATGCAGAACAACAAGTCAGTTGCACAACATGCAGAACAACAAGTCAGTTGCACAACATGCAGAACAACAAGTCAGTTGCACAACATGCAGAACAACAAGTCAGTTGCACAACATCAAGTCAGTTGCACAACATGCAGAACAACAAGTGGCTCGTCTACAGTCTACACAAAGTTAGAATTCCCTCAAACTGTGATGGTCTTAAAATGTTTCCAACGAAGGCCGCATCATGTTGCCCGACATCTTCGTAAAGGGACTCGGACTCAATTCACATGGCTATATTGAGTTTCTGTTTGTTGTTGTCAAGCGTTGGGTGGAGAGGGTGGCTGCGAGAAGGCCATACGTGCGGCAACAGGACTCAGGAAAACCCCAAAATGACTATCTGAGAACTTCCATGACATCCCCAATCTCAACATCTGTCCCCACCTCGAACTGGCCTGATTGCAACCCAATGGACTATTATGTGTGGAGCACAGTTGAAAAAGACACCAACCATATCGCCTGCAATACCAACAACAAGCTGATTACAAGGATCAAACAGGTGTTGAGGTCTCTCGAAGGACACTGTGGAGGCTGCATGCCCCAATGCTCACAACCTGCTTGAAGGCCACGATGGAGGCTCAGGACAGCTTCTTCCAGTGAGCTATATTTGACAAAAGACGTTCTCAGAGGTTCACTTTTAATTTTGAGAATGCATCAATTATTGGCCAAGATATTAGGTTTTTTTCTTTCCTTTTCAAAAAGTGTCAAATTTATCCCGAACAGCCATTAGGATAATTGTATATTCTTCAGTTGTTACGATAGTCTTGGTTCGTCTTAGCATCATTCTGGCAACCTAGGGACTGCCTTACTGGTAATGAGACCCTTTCTTATCGGAATGAGATATTGTTTGTTTTGTTCTTAGGAGGTGCACCCTCCCAGGCATTACTTCCTTCTTTGGTTCTTCGGGAGGGGAGTGGGTAGTATATTGCCAATTGCCTGAGGCATCCCTACCAGGGTATGCCGACGAATCCATTCTCGTCTAATTTTGCACCCGACCAGAGTGCCCCTCTCAAGGAGGCTGGTTTTTCTTTCCCGTTCCGGCCTTGTGTCACATCTTGCTGCAGTGGGAAGCAAATAAATTCCAACTGATTTGAATATTTTTATTTATGTGTCCAAACTTTATGGACACCCTTTAGATATGATTACATTTTCTTTCTTTTTTTGTTTTTTAAGAAATATTTTATACTATTGATATTAATGTCTCGGCGTTGCCCAGGAAAGTTGAAGAAACCAAGAATCGCAACCCTCAGAAGTAAATTGACCGGAAAGAATCTTTTTACCAAAAATGCTAAGCATTTATCCACGAAAATATATAAAAAACATATTCATAAATAGAACTATATGTTATATTAAAATAAAAGAATTGTTGAATTAGAAAACAATAAAAACGAATAGTTAATTAATGAGATGTCCTTTCGCAAAAAAATATGCAAATTAATCTTATGACGTCAATCGCAGTATATCAATATATTAGAAATTATTGTTCTTTAAAATCGAATAGTTAATTAATGAGATGCCCCTTTGCAAACCAATATGCAAATTAATCTTATGATTTCAATCGCAGTATATCGATATATTAGAAAGTTATTTGTTCTTCTATTGTGAATATGAATTGGAATTTTTAATCTGTTGTTAGTGTGATAAATATCTCAATTTTATGAATCATTTTTTAATTTGCAGCTAATAAAAATAGGATTATCTTTACAAAAATAATAAGTCTCTTTACTTCTATATTATCTTTATTTTTATTATTATTTCAGAGATGCAAGTTTTCCACTTTTTTTAATCCAGAAAAAAAGCAGATTTCTACTTAAATCGCTAGAGCCTCCCATGGATGCAAGCTCTCTGCTTTTTGCTGGAAATCCGCTTTTTTTTTTTTTTTTTAACAAGAAAAAAGCTGATTTCTGCCAAATTGCTAGGGCCTTACATCCTTATTTTTTTTTTATTGCTATTTGGCTGGATTTTATTTCTCTTTCTCTCGCTTTGATATTTTTTTTCTCTTTTCCTGTTTTTCTCTCTCCATCTTGTCTTGCTCTCTCTCTTCTTTTAAGTTCCCTCTTATGACAGTTCTCTCTGAAAACTGAAAAATTTGCCATGAAGGCTAAGACTTCAAGCAATTCATGAAGGGGGTAGGGGAGTTTGATGACTTTTGTTTCATCAAAGAATGCCTTCCTGTTACCCCCCCCCCCCACACACACACACACACTCTGTGTCTTTCTCTTAATTTTGGCTTTCTTGTTTACCAAGATTGATAATTCACTAAGTAAACATTTTACAAATTATTTTAAACATGTTTTTTTTTTACTACAGATTACTAACATATCATCCAGGTTGTTTTTAGTTGTTGCCTTTTGTGCTGCTGTCTTCACATATGTACACACACGTGGGGGGAGCCGTGACACCCCAGGTTGGGAAATTCATCTCAATTTCAGCTTTTTTTTTTTGCCATTGGGTACTCAAACCCCTGGTACTCTTATGTAGAAGTGTTATTTTTCTTTATTTTTTCTTATCTGAAAATAAAAAACAAACTTATTTTGCCATCTAATTTATGCATATAAGTAAGATGGCAACACTGAAAAAAAAGTTACTATTTCTGTAAATGCTTACATAGACATAAAGACATATTAGAGAGTGGTTGAATTAACATAGCGTAAGAGGGGAGGGGGTGAGAGAAATAACCGAGAAAGAGAAATGAGTGGTTTGTTCAGTTAATTATAAATTACAGCTAATTAGAACAATTAAAACAATTCTTTTCAAACTTAACTTAATCTCAGAACTGAGGTATATTTTAGCATGTATTTTGTGTTATTAAAGAATATAGGAAAAAAGCCTTAGGGAACGTTGATTAACTCACATTTAGTATAATAATAAATATTTGGAAGTGTACTGATTACAGGTTCTCTCTCCAACTATGGATTAAATAGTAGGGTGGACTAGACTCTCAAGCCTTGGTTGGGCAACTAGTCTAGGAGAAAGAACACACATACTCTTTCTCTACTTATCTCTGAATTATTTCCACTTGTCCTGGACTTCTTGTCACTGAACTAAACAATGTCAGTTCAGGAGAGGTGCAGTTAGAGATTGTGCAATTCTTGCTTCACTTTGAATTCTTCGATCAGGCATCCTACACAAGACTGAAAGGGAGCCTCTGAATTTTATATATATATATATATATGTCGATCTGAGTCTCAAAGTTAGACTCCGATAGCTTACATCCTATAAAATCAACATTTTTTTTTGAATAGTCAATTACAGAAATTTTCCATCTGTTCTAATTCCAATTAATTTCATCGATTACATTTCATATCCGGCCTGATACTTCTTTCAGTAATAAATACAACAGATATGATAATTCAATGAAATTGCTCCATTCGTGAGCATTAAAACATTCAAATTACATCATGATTTACTGGGTAAGTCTCCACCATCATTTCATTAATATATATTTCCAATGTTCTTTCTGGGCGAGTGCAACACAAACTTAGTTTAACAATTACAACAGATAATTTCAGATTTAAAGAAATCATTAAATTACTGTGCAATTCATTAGATGTGTATTTATAAATAAATAAATATTTATAAATATTTATAAATAAATATTTATAAATAAATAAATAAATATTTATAAATAAATACACATGTTTCTTCAGACCGAGGCAATTTAAATTTTTGTCCCAATCCAGAGTGCCCCTTTTTGAGGAGTTGAATTTTCCCCGATTAAAAACCGATCTTGTATCTAACTCTACCCTCGCGGGGAGGCAAGTAAATAGGGACTGAGAATTAAAAGTATAATAAAAATTCCATAAAAAATGCCAGTATACTAAAATCATATGCCCTTAATAGGGTTAAGATGAAAATTCATATACACTAAATGTACAAAAGCAAGGAAATTCCCAAATTTTTACACTTTTATTGTCATTAAGGGTATGCGAGCACAACAGGGCTATGTATTTTACTGGTAGGAATTTTTCTTCAGCGCACCTCACACACTTCATCCACTCATGCATAGAGATTTATACTGTAGTGATGTGATAATGAAATGGTTTGGTTTATATGTAGTCATACCCTTAATGACAATAAAAGTGTAAAAATTTGGGAATTTCCTTGCTTTTGTACATTTAGTGTATATGAATTTTCATCTTAACCCTATTAAGGGCATATGATTTCAGTATACTGGCATTTTTCATGGAATGTCACTACTTTTGTAAAGGCTATGCCTCAAGACAATGGTAATTTTAAAGGTTTTTTTTAATTTTCTGGAAAACTGAAGTATATGGTAAGCTGAAATTAAAATGCCTTCAACTAGATTCTAGAACCTCTATCTCTGCCAAAAATCAGCTGAATCCCTCAAATAGTTGAGATACAGGGTGGCACACACGTACGTACGTACACACGGATAACACAAAATCACTCCTGACCTTTCTGGATCTCTGGGTTGCCTTGACTAATGATGCTGAAATTCTACACACTTATAGAACCTATCAAATGAAAATTTTGTGCAAAGTTTTAACTAATTTGGTTTATTGGTTTTTGAGTTATGACTGATCAAAGAAATTAGATTTCTAGCATAGGTCGTTTTTGAAGTCTATTAAGGGATAGAGCGCTATCGCGCCTCCCTTGATTATTTCAATTTTATTTGACTTTAATTTGTAGTCTATTTTTCTAATAATAAGCGACTTTGCAAACAAAATAAAATAACAAAGTATCATATAAAAAAACACACCGATAGATATTAAAAGAAAAAAGAACAAGTTCTCTTTTAATGTTGTGAAAAGGTTTTCTAATATAAAAAAAAAAGGTGAAGAAACGTCTTGTTTTTGATATATCCCCAGTTTCATTAAAAATACAATTGTATCTTTAATTCATAATTCATCAGTTTTAAAAATAATTATTTAAATTCTAACAAGTGAGGAATTATAAATAGCAAGATAACAGAAACATGCCATAGACTTTATCACACGTCCGTTCGTCCGTTCGTCTGTCTGTTAGTCACAATTTTTTAAACATGATAAATATATTGCAGAATTTGTCTCATTTCAAAAGATACGAGATCTTAACTACTTTTAGAAATGGAGAATATTGCATTAACAGTAAATAATAAATTCCCAACAAATAAAGCAGATACCATGAACGGGAATCGAAACCAAAACCTTGAGATCTTCAGTTCAACCAACTGACCTATTTGGACTTTCTTATAAATAGAGCTTAAGACATTACTATAACAAAATAATTATAACTTTGGCATGACGTCATAGATTTATGATTCAGGTCATGTTTCAAAACATGAATTCAAACAAGCGATAATAAAAAATAAAATGGATGGATAAACAAATTATTTTAATAGTCTCAAAACAATTTAATTTGCTTTAACTACGTATTGGCATTAAACACAATTTATTATTTAATATATTCGAGAATTTGGGTCCGTAGGGTCCACAAATCTATTTATTTTAAAAAAGGATTTTGAAAATTAACTTTAATTATTACAGTATTTTTTGGTAATTACATTAGTAATGAACCAAATTGTTAAGTAATTGGGTTTTTAAAAATTTTTTATCACTCCTGGAGGAGGAACCCCTCCCTAGTTTCCGTCACCTTATTGGTGACTGTTATTCAGGAGGTTTTGCCATAGTCGCCATGCTAGGCACTGCGGGTTGGCGACACTATTTGCCCATAGCTAGGTGTTCAGATACAGCGCCTAGTATTCCCAAATGGTCACTCATCTAGTATTGACCAGGCTCAACGTAGCTAAACTTTGGTGATCTAACGGGAACCGGTGTGTCAACGTGATTATGCTAATATTCAATATTTATTATTTTTTCGTTCTTAAGTTTAAAATAGCATTGTTAGATTCGCTCATGCATATCTATAAGCGGCCATGTGAGTTTGTCGCCCTGTCTCTAACTATTGGTGAAATATTATTAATACTTGTGGCGATATTCCCTATTTTGTATAATGGACTATTATATATAGGTAGTGTTATTACCTTTGGATATTAATAAACAGAGAGGAAATGAGTGGAAAAGAGAGAGAGGGAGAAAGGGAGAAGCGAGAGTTAATAGACACTGTACAAAATACGAGTGAGGGTGAAATACCGTAGTGTGAGAGAGAGAAGTAGACTAACAGACAGACACTTAGTAATTGACGAGTGATTTGGTGAGTAATTAGAACCATTAAAATTAATTTGTGTTTTCTAACATATCACCATCATCACTAGGGGTTTTGATCACTCCTGGTGGAGGAGCCCTTATTGATGACTGTCATTTTTTTTTTTTTTTCTTTTCTTCCTCTCTCTCTGTGTTTTTGCTGTAGTTGCCACGCGAAGTAGTAGTATTGATTTACTCCTCTCCAGGAGTTAAGCACAAGGCCAGTTTTTATCTTACTCCCACAAGTAAGATGTGACCCAAGGTCGGGTCGGGAAAGTGGGGTTTAAAAATTGCCTGGGCAGCCCGGTCGGTATTCCCCGGTAGGGGCGCCTCAGGCAGTAAGCAATAAACTTACTCCTCCCCAAAGAGGGGAGGCGAAGCCTGGGAGGGTGGACCTCCTAGAACTGCACAGGACAGACCCATAGTCCGGCGTTAATCAAGCCCCGAAGGCCAAGACAATACCAGTCTCTGGGGTGCAGTATCCATCGGAACAGATACTACACTTTGATCTTAGCCAGAAGGCCAAGAACATCAACTCACGCGAAGAAGTAGTAGCCACTACTGATTTCTATGTACTTGCATGACATTTTTCTTAAAATTATCATCCTGAGGAAGTTTTACAAATAAAGACGAAACGTTGATGAATACATAAAAAAACATCTTTTGGTTTTTCCTTTTCCATTTCCCATATATATATATATATATATATCACCATCACCATCAGGGTTTTTATCACTTTTGGGGAGGAACCCCTACCTGATTTCCGTTTTGCCATAGTCGCCACGCTAGGCACTGCGGGTTGACGACGCTATTTGCCCATAGCTAGGTGTCCACATACAGCACCTAGTATTCCCAAATGGTCACTCATCTAGTACTGACCAGGCTCAACGTCGCTTAACTTTGGTGATCTGACGGGAACCAGTGTGTCAATGTGATTATGCCGTATACTATTATATTAGAATGTTGGATTTAAATAACTTTCAAAACAGTTAATCTTTTAATACACGAGGATTTGCTAAGAATTTTGAAGTCAGATTAAATGATTTTCTATTCAACAATTTAAATGCTTCCAAATTGCTTTAAAATTTTCAAGGATCATAATGTAATTCATTCTTTTTTTTTTTTTTTTTCACTATTAAAAAGTTTAAAATGGCTGACTTGTTTACAAAGAAACTAAAATATATTCTGGTGGATTTAATTTTGTAATTAAATCATTTTTAAATGGGATAAAAAAAAATTGGTTTAGTACTTTACGCTATTAAATTTATCTTAAATAATCGATTAATAATAATTTATCTTAATAAGTAATCGATTGATAATAATTTATCTTAATAAATAATCGATTGATAATAATTTATCTTAATAAATAATCGATTGATAATAATTTATCTTAATAAATAATCGATTGATAATAATGTATCTTAATAAATAATCGATTAATAATAATGTATCTTAATAAATAATCGATTAATAATAATGTATCTTAATAAATAATCGATTAATAATAATGTATCTTAATAAATAATCGATTAATAATAATGTATCTTAATAAATAATCGATTAATAATAATGTATCTTAATAAGTAACCGATTAATAATAATTTATCTTAATAAGTAACCGATTAATAATAATTTATCTTAATAAGTAACCGATTAATAATAATTTATCTAAAGAAATAAGCGATTAATAATAATTTATCTAAATAAATAAGCGATTAATAATAATTTATCTAAATAAATAAGCGATTAATAATAATTTATCTAAATAAATAAGCGATTAATAATAATTTATCTAAATAAATAAGCGATTAATAATAATTTATCTAAATAAATAAGCGATTAATAATAATTTATCTAAATAAATAAGCGATTAATAATAATTTATCTAAATAAATAAGCTATTACTAATAATTTATCTAAATAAATAAGCTATTACTAATAATTTATCTAAATAAATAAGCTATTACTAATAATTTATCTAAATAAATAAGCTATTACTAATAATTTATCTAAATAAATAAGCTATTACTAATAATTTATCTAAATAAATAAGCTATTACTAATAATTTATCTAAATAAATAAGCGATTAATAATAATTTATCTAAATAAATAAGCTATTACTAATAATTTATCTAAATAAATAAGCGATTAATAATAATTTATCTAAATAAATAAGCGATTAATAATAATTTATCTAAATAAATAAGCGATTAATAATAATTTATCTAAATAAATAAGCGATTAATAATAATTTATCTTAATAAATAAGCGATTAATAATAATAAAAAAATAATGTGGAAGTCACATAGAAGCAAGAAACCGACACGAGAAGTGGTCACACAATTTTGAGATGTAAAAAAAATGGTGGTGCCACTGATTTTTTAGTGTTGAGAAAGTTGAAAGTGATTTTAAAACCTTTAAAGTGTCGGATTGAAAGTAAATTCTTGCTAGGATGACTGTAGGCAAAAGTTGAATCGTATAGTTCACTTTTTTCTTTTAAACTGATGCGCCACTATTCTAAAAAATAATCTCATTTAAAAAAAAAAATGTTTTTGAAAGCTATTAAAAAGACCGTTGTTGTTGTTGTGAATTCGTTTTTAAAAGTGTCTTTTTCTTTCTTTTCTCTTTTAGTGTGCGAACACCGGACACAGATTTACAAACTCTTGTGATACTTTCACATCTCGACACTCACAAAAGAAAAAAAAAAAATTGCACAAAAAGTGCGAAAAAAAAAAAAAAAAGAAAAAGAAAACCTCTAAATAATAATCTGACAGAATGGAGGTTGACCCTCCATCCTTGACAAACTGCCCATCGGCTGTGGTCGGTGGGGGCCCTTCAGGACTAAAACGCTCAAATAGTGCACCGATGATCAACGTTCTAACCACATCAGCCGTTGATTACAGGTCAGATTATTCATTCATTTTGAAGCCCTTTTGTTTATGCACATCCAATTTCATCTGTTTTTTAAATTTTTTTTTTTTTAACCTGTCTAAATATAAATAAGAGCTGTTGTCTTTTTGTATGTATTTGGCTAAAACTCCAAAACTATGATGTTTAAACCAAAAGAACATTATTTTGAAAAAAATATTTTATGTATAGGTATATGTGAAAATGGGTGAAATATAATGAAATTCTCTTCAATTTCAACTTGTCATAACTCAATTTTTTTGTTTACATTTTGTTTACATTCAAATTTTATCAAAATAATCTGTTCTAAAAGAGGATATGGTAATTTGCTTGAAGCATTGCTGGTAAATAAGTATATAGGTAATTAATAAGGCTGTTTGCAATGCGGGGAAAAAAACAGCCCAGGAACAGTGAAAGATAAGATAAATAAAAGCAAATAAGTGAAACAATATTTGCAATATTTTTCTTCAAAAAATTATCAGTTTATTTTTGCACTAAATCTTTTCAAAAAATTATCAATTTATTTTTGCAGTAAGTCTTTTCTTCAAAAAAATTATCAGTTTATTTTTGCAATAAGTCTTTTCTCTTTATAAACGTACAATTCTTTCTTTTGTCTCATTAATAGTTTTTTTTTATCCACGTTACTTCAAGTTGAGTTACTCTTTTCAGTGACGGGCCATTTAGTTTTTAATCCACCTTACTGTCAATTATCCAACATCAACATTGGTAAAGTGTTCTTGAACCTGGTAGACAAGCATTTTAACGCGAACAATCCACTAAGTAAGATATTCAACAGAAAAACTATTAAAATTAGTTACTCTTGTACCAGGAACATGGATAGGATAATTAGTACCCATAATCATAAAATATTAAATAATTCTAATATCAATAAGGCTAAAGTAAATAAGTAATTGTCAGATGAAGAATGAATGCCCACTGGACGCCAACTGAAATGTAGAGTGCGTGGTTTATAAGGCCACGATATGTTCAGAAGATAAAGTGCTCCGTGAGATGTGTTTGCTCACATTTTACTCCAAAACTGAAATCGAAAACAAAAAACAACTTCTGTATAATCTAATTTGGGGTGGGGGGAACTTCTCATCTTTCTTTTTCTTTTTCTTTTTTCTTTTATTTCTTTTATTTCTCCTTCTCTCCATGGATGGCTCAAATTGACTATTTTCTGGTTGAATTGCTTTGTTCACTTTTTTGTTTCCCACGGAGACGAGTAATGGTCGAAAATACACAATTACCTGCCCTTGTCTGATCGACTGATGGCCTTTTTTGGCGAGGAGCAGAGTGTAGCGTCTGTTCAGATACTACATAGATATTCGAGTTCTTCAGTGTAACCACTGCTATCTAGCGCTCTATCATATAAGTGTTTATTTGCTTCAAAGATTTTCTTGTTTATATATATAATCATAAAATATTAAATAATTCTAATAACATTAAGGCTAAAGTAAATAAGTGTAATTGTCATGTGAAGAATGATTGCCCACTAGATGGTAATTGTAAAGTAGAGTGCATGGTTTATATGGTCACGATATGTCCGGAAGATAACAACAGGGATAAGAAAGTCTACATCGGCATTTTGCGGGAAACTGGAAACAGCGTTTCTATGACCACAAACACTCATTCGTAAACCCAGAACTTAAGAACAAAACGGAGTTAGCGAAACAATGGTAGCTACTGAAAAATGAAAACCGGTCACCAGTGGTTTCTTAGTCAATCCTATGTTATTCTAACATTCCGAATGGATTTAGACAAAGATGCAATTTGTGTTTGGAGGAAAAAATAAGAATCCTGAAATATGAACACGGTAATCTTCTGAATAAAAGAGATGAACTAATGGCAAAATGCAGACATAAATGTAAATTTAAAATAACCAACAACTCGCAATCCGAGATACATTTAAGTCAGTAGCGGTGGAGATACTGAATTGAATCTGACTAGATTGTTCTTTTCCTTTAATCCCCTTCTAAATTCTTTATCTATGTATCTCCTTATGGACACATGACTATCTACATAAGTATAGATGTTTACTTGTATATGTGTGTGTTTGCGTATATGTATATAGGTATATGTGCATGTGTGGGTCTATGTGTGTATGTATATATATATATATATAATATTTACAGATGTTTGTAATGGTATGTATGTATTTGTATGTATATTGTATATATATATATATGTGTGCATATGTATGTATATGTTGTGCATATATTGTGTGTGTATGTATATATGCATGTATATGTATGGGGTAATAGGTGTATTGTGCACGTGTGTATGTATGCATAGATATGTAATAATTATATATTATATATATATATTTTTATGGCTAATATATATTTTATAGCTTTTATAGATACTATTAATATTGTGAATATTTTCTTAAATCTTATGATTATTAATGTTGGTATTATTGTTATCTTATTACCTAGTGATTTGTTTTGACTGATCAAATGGGCTATCATATAATATTATGATTAGTATTATTATTGTCATATAATCTGATGATTTATTTTAATTGGTAGTTTGCGCTATTGTTGATAATCTTACCAGTTGATTTCTTAGTTTATTATTGTCATATAATCAAATAATTTACTTAAAATAATATGGTTTTACGATTGTTTTCTTCAGAAAACATGTTAAATTTTTTTTTAGGTGAATTAAATTGTTTTATTTGTGGATTGGTGTGGACTGCATATATATATATATATATATATATATATATATATATATGTGTGTGTGTATATGTGTATACATGTGACATGGTCTCTGACCTTGGATGTCTGTTTTCAATTCTTTCCTTTTCTTATGTCTCTCCCTACCACAAGATGTTTCTTTTGTCAGAGGCGTTTTTTATGGGGGTTGGTGATATCTAGACACACTTACCTGGTTTCTTGAAAGACATTGAATACCTTCTCTGCCTCTTTACAATTTCCCCCTCTCTCTATATATATGCCTCTTTTTTCCCTCTCTATATTGCCTTCCGTTATAGATCATGTAATCCCCCCTCTAAAATTATAGATTAAATATGCTTCAAATTTACCCCTCTCTCTAAATATGTATTAGATATGTTGTGTGTGTGTCTCTCTCTCTCTATCTCTCTCTCTATCTCTCTCTATCTCTCTCTATCTATCTATCTATCTATATATATATATATATATATATATTTGAAGTTTTGAGTGTGAATTTCTCATTTTCAAAAATGTAATCATCTCACTTGGATGTTTGACAATACCACAAGGTTGAAATGAATTATTGCATCGATGATTATGTGATTTCATGTTACTATATTTTATTTTATTCTTGCTCTGTTTATTACATTGACCTCTCATATCCGTATTTCCTCCTGGAATTTATTTCATTATAACACACACTATATATATATATATATATATATATATATATATATATATATACGAATATTAAAAGTGCTCAATACAAAGTAGAGCATTTATAAAAGTACATAAACAATATATTTATTTTTATTATATATATATATATATATATATATATATATATACATATATATATATATATATAAATGAAACTACAAAGATAAATATTATATCTTTATATTAAATCCTATCGTGATAAGTAAATGCTCGATATACTAGATAGAGCAATAATATAAGAAATGAATCATGAAAATAAAAATTTGATAAATTACAATATTTGTTAATTCATTAATCCATGGATTTTCAAAAGTAAGCTCTTTTCAAAAGAGGAAAACTAGCAAAAATGTATTACTGGTTAGCATGAATTTGAAAATATAAAAAGTTGTGAGCCAAAAAACATCAACCTATTTTAGGATATCCATGGATGGAGGAAAAGAATGTTTATATATATATATATATATATAATATATATATATATATATATGATTATTTTTATTTATACAGACATGTACAAAATCTGCGACACTGGCATGTCGATGTTATCGATCAACAGCTATTATAAACTGAGATCTCATCAGGCAGAGTTAGAATCCGATCTTAACCTTAGATCATATTTGGAAAGAATGAAATGGAGAAAAAAGAAATTTAAAATTTGGAAAGTCACGTGGTTGAGACCGTTAAGAATAAAAATCTCAAAATCAAAATAAAAAATTAAAAAAATATTAATATAAAATATAAAATATAAATTATAAAATAAAATAAAGTAAAATAAAGTGAAAAGAGAGAGATATAATAAATAGGTAGAATAAAAAGATAGATAGATAGATACAAAGCTAGATAAAATAAGGTCGTTTACGATCGCATGTCTCCTTTCCCCACTTCTGGCTCGATCGTAAATGACCTCATTTTATCTCTATCTATCTATCTATCTATCTTTCTATCTATCTATCTATCTTTTTATTCTACCCTTTTATTATATCTCCCTCTTTTCACTTTATTTTATTTTATGTTTTATATTTTATCTTTTATATTAATATTTTTATTTTTTTTGATTTTGATATTTTGATTCTTAACGGTCCCAACCATGTGACTTTCCAAATTTTAAATTTCTTTTTACTCCATTTCATTCTTTCCAAATATGATCTACGGTTAAGATCGGATTCTAACTCTGCCTGATGAGATCTCAGTTTATAATAGCTGTTGATCGATAACATCGACATGCCAGTGTCGCAGATTTTGTACATGTCTGTGTAAATAAAAATAATCATATATAAAAGCTCTATTTGATATTGAGCACTTTTTATAAACCCGGTTGAAATTCTTTGGATTACTACCCTGTGGATGTTTTACCTGGATTATTATTATATATATCTATATATATATATATATATATGTATATAATCTGCAATATTGATTAATAATACACAAATAATTAAATAAATATGAATAAATAAATACAGTCACACATAAATAAATAAACTAGTAAATATTATTTCCATCTCTTTTTTGCCACATTTTTCGTTTTTCATCATATTTTGCATTTTTTAAAACTTTTCACGCAATTACTTTTACATAGAAATTATTTTCCTTCTTTCCTTCCCCTTTTTTAATTCAAAACGTGGCATTGACTTTCACATGTGTATACGTAATTGTTACGCCCTAGCTCAGACTTTCGCCCCTTCCAACATCGGCCCCTACGTTCGTTTGACACGATGACCCAGACAAAAACCTTTCTTTCAAGGCCGAATTAATAAACTCATCTCAACCAGCACATCCCTCCCACCTCCTAAAAACTCTATAGACTGCTGCTGCTTGACACACTGTTTTGTTCTGCCTTCTCACTTTCTTTTTACTTTTCTTTCAATCACAAACCAGCTTAAGCTCGCTGCTTTTAAGCAAATAACATTGATGCTTGTGTGATCTTTTCTTCATCCTGAGGAAGTCTTACAATAAAGACAAAACGTAGATGAACACATAAATAATATAGTTTTTGGCTTTCCTTTTTCATTTTCCATATAATATATACAGGGTGACCCCAAAAAAACGGGCCCCAAATCTAATTAGGCCCCGTTTTTTAGTGTTTCGTCGGAATGAAATGAATTTCGAGGCATACACTAGTTTATTATATTCACAACATCATATCAAAACACTAGGGTCTTTGGCCTTTTTTTCTCCGTTCTACAGCATGTGTTCTAGATGGACTCCTTTTAGCTCTGTGCATTTCTTGAGGCGCAGAACGAAGTTGTCCATGACGTTCTTACAGACTGAATTGGGAATGGCTCTCATCTCCTCCCTGATGGCTTCCTTGAGTTCCGTGATGGTTCTGGGTTTCCCTGCGTACATTCTGTCCTTAAGATAGCCCCAAAGGAAATAATCTGGGGGCTTAGGTCCGGGCTATGGGGTGGCCACTCAAAATTAGTCTTGAGACTGATCACTCGGCCTCCGAAGTTCTCTTTCAGCCAATCTCGGGACAGGTTTGAGGTGTGAGAACTTGCTCCGTCTTGCTGGAACCAGAACTTGCTCATGAGCAACGGGTAGAAGGTCTGGAGCTACCTCTTGAAGGTTTTGAGGACCTCCACATACCGCTCCTTGGTGACTGTCACTGCTGCGCCAGATTCTTCGATGAAGATTGGTCCGATGATGCCTCTGACCGAGATTGCAGCCCACACCGTGCAATTAGGAGAGAGCAGGGGCTTGGTGGCTACTTCATTGGGTCTGGAGGACCCTCAGAAGACATTTGTCTTGGAATTTGCCTTTCCGTCAAGATAGAAGATGGCTTCATCTGAGGTCCAAAGGAGGTTAAGGAAACCTGATGTCTCCTCGATCTTATCGAGCATCTTGACTCCCATAGCGCTCCTCTACTTCTTGTCTGAGGCTGTAAGCGTCTGTCAGAAACAGTCAAATCTGTTAGGGTTAGGTATTTTATGTCAGAAAGTGTCAAATCTGTTAGGGTTAGGTATTTTATGTCCGAAAGTGTCAAATCTGTTAGGGTTAGGTATTTTATGTCAGAAAGTGTGAAATCTGTTAGGGTTAGGAATTTTATGTCCGAAAGTGTGAAATCTGTTAGGGTTAGGTATTTTATGTCCGAAAGTGTCAAATCTGTTAAGGTTAGGTATTTTATGTCAGAAACAGTCAAATCTGTTAGGGTTAGGTATTTTATGCCAGAAAGTGTGAAATCTGTTAGGGTTAGGTATTTTATGTCCGAAAGTGTCAAATCTGTTAGGGTTAGGTATTTTATGTCCGAAAGTGTCAAATCTGTTAGGGTTAGGTATTTTATGTCCGAAAGTGTCAAATCTGTTAGGGTTAGGTATTTTATGTCTGAAAGTGTCAAATCTGTTAGGGTTAGGTATTTTATGTCAGAAAGTGTCAAATCTGTCAGGGTTAGTTATTTTATGTCAGAAAGTGTCAAATCTGTTAGGGTTAGGTATTTTATGTCAGAAAGTGTCAAATCTGTTAGGGTTAGGTATTTTATGTCAGAAAGTGTCAAATCTGTTAGGGTTAGGTATTTTATGTCAGAAAGTGTCAAATCTGTTAGGGTTAGGTATTTTATGTCAGAAAGTGTCAAATCTGTTAGGGTTAGGTATTTTATGTCAGAAAGTGTCAAATCTGTTAGGGTTAGTTATTTTATGTCAGAAAGTGTCAAATCTGTTAGGGTTAGGTATTTTATGTCCGAAAGTGTCAAATCTGTTAGGGTTAGGTATTTTATGTCAGAAAGTGTCAAATCTGTTAGGGTTAGGTATTTTATGTCTGAAAGTGTCAAATCTGTCAGGGTTAGTTATTTTATGTCAGAAAGTGTCAAATCTGTTAGGGTTAGGTATTTTATGTCAGAAAGTGTCAAATCTGTTAGGGTTAGGTATTTTATGTCTGAAAGTGTCAAATCTGTTAGGGTTAGTTATTTTATGTCCGAAAGTGTCAAATCTGTTAGGGTTAGTTATTTTATGTCAGAAAGTGTCAAATCTGTCAGGGTTAGGTATTTTATGTCAGAAAGTGTCAAATCTGTTAGGGTTAGTTATTTTATGTCCGAAAGTGTCAAATCTGTTAGGGTTAGTTATTTTATGTCAGAAAGTGTCAAATCTGTCAGGGTTAGGTATTTTATGTCAGAAAGTGTCAAATCTGTTAGGGTTAGGTATTTTATGTCAGAAAGTGTCAAATCTGTCAGGGTTAGTTATTTTATGTCAGAAAGTGTCAAATCTGTTAGGGTTAGGTATTTTATGCCAGAAAGTGTCAAATCTGTTAGGGTTAGGTATTTTATGTCCGAAAGTGTCAAATCTGTTAGGGTTAGGTATTTTATGTCCGAAAGTGTCAAATCTGTTAGGGTTAGGTATTTTATGTCTGAAAGTGTCAAATCTGTTAGGGTTAGGTATTTTATGTCAGAAAGTGTCAAATCTGTCAGGGTTAGTTATTTTATGTCAGAAAGTGTCAAATCTGTTAGGGTTAGGTATTTTATGTCAGAAAGTGTCAAATCTGTTAGGGTTAGGTATTTTATGTCAGAAAGTGTCAAATCTGTTAGGGTTAGGTATTTTATGTCTGAAAGTGTCAAATCTGTCAGGGTTAGTTATTTTATGTCAGAAAGTGTCAAATCTGTTAGGGTTAGGTATTTTATGTCAGAAAGTGTCAAATCTGTTAGGGTTAGGTATTTTATGTCTGAAAGTGTCAAATCTGTTAGGGTTAGTTATTTTATGTCCGAAAGTGTCAAATCTGTTAGGGTTAGTTATTTTATGTCTGAAAGTGTCAAATCTGTTAGGGTTAGGTATTTTATGTCCGAAAGTGTCAAATCTGTTAGGGTTAGGTATTTTATGTCCGAAAGTGTGAAATCTGTTAGGGTTAGGTATTTTATGTCCGAAAGTGTGAAATCTGTTAGGGTTAGGTATTTTATGTCAGAAAGTGTGAAATCTGTTAGGGTTAGGTATTTTATGTCCGAAAGTTTGAAATCTGTTAGGGTTAGTTATTTTATGTCAGAAAGTGTCAAATCTGTTAGGGTTAGGTATTTTATGTCCGAAAGAATCAAATCTGTTAGGGTTAGGTATTTTATGTCCGAAAGAATCAAATCTGTTAGGGTTAGGTATTTTATGTCCGAAAGTGTCAAATCTTTTAGCTACGAGACCATGTTTGTGCTGAGTGTTACATATTGCTTAGCAGTAATGTGCTTTCTGACTTCAGTGTAGTTGTTTGACGCTTGCTTCACTTGCAAAGGTAGATCTCTCTGATCGGTTAACTTTGATCATGTGACAGAGGAAGATTTGAAGTGATAAAACTGTTGTAAATCAAAATTTAGAAGAGAAATATCGTCAAGTCCGGATAGATAGGTGCGCTTAAATGCTTTGTTTATGTTCCCTTGTCAATAGTTAATTAAATGTATGTATAGATACAGAAATAAAATATATAATTTAAGATGAATTCTCTTCATCATATTTCTTTCGATAAGTTTCAGTTATTACCTGTTTAAGAGAAAGCTATCTAACCCTAACCTTAACTACCTGTTTAAGAGAAAGCTATCTAACCCTAACCATAACTACCTGTTTAAGAGAAAGCTATCTAACCCTAACCATAACTACCTGTTTAAGAGAAAGCTATCTAACCCTAACCATAACTACCTGTTTAAGAGAAAGCTATCTAACCCTAACCATAACTACCTGTTTAAGAGAAAGCTATCTAACCCTAACCATAACTACCTGTTTAAGAGAAAGCTATCTAACCCTAACCATAACTACCTGTTTAAGAGAAAGCTATCTAACCCTAACCTTAACTACCTGTTTAAGAGAAAGCTATCTAACCCTAACCTTAACTACCTGTTTAAGAGAAAGCTATCTAACCCTAACCATAACTACCTGTTTAAGAGAAAGCTATCTAACCCTAACCATAACTACCTGTTTAAGAGAAAGCTATCTAACCCTAACCATAACTACCTGTTTAAGAGAAAGCTATCTAACCCTAACCATAACTACCTGTTTAAGAGAAAGCTATCTAACCCTAACCATAACTACCTGTTTAAGAGAAAGCTATCTAACCCTAACCATAACTACCTGTTTAAGAGAAAGCTATCTAACCCTAACCTTAACTACCTGTTTAAGAGAAAGCTATCTAACCCTAACCTTAACTACCTGTTTAAGAGAAAGCTATCTAACCCTAACCATAACTACCTGTTTAAGAGAAAGCTATCTAACCCTAACCATAACTACCTGTTTAAGAGAAAGCTATCTAACCCTAACCATAACTACCTGTTTAAGAGAAAGCTATCTAACCCTAACCATAACTACCTGTTTAAGAGAAAGCTATCTAACCCTAACCATAACTACCTGTTTAAGAGAAAGCTATCTAACCCTAACCATAACTACCTGTTTAAGAGAAAGCTATCTAACCCTAACCATAACTACCTGTTTAAGAGAAAGCTATCTAACCCTAACCATAACTACCTGTTTAAGAGAAAGCTATCTAACCCTAACCATAACTACCTGTTTAAGAGAAAGCTATCTAACCCTAACCATAACTACCTGTTTAAGAGAAAGCTATCTAACCCTAACCATAACTACCTGTTTAAGAGAAAGCTATCTAACCCTAACCATAACTACCTGTTTAAGAGAAAGCTATCTAACCCTAACCATAACTACCTGTTTAAGAGAAAGCTATCTAACCCTAACCATAACTACCTGTTTAAGAGAAAGCTATCTAACCCTAACCATAACTACCTGTTTAAGAGAAAGCTATCTAACCCTAACCATAACTACCTGTTTAAGAGAAAGCTATCTAACCCTAACCATAACTACCTGTTTAAGAAAAAGCTATCTAACCCTAACCATAACTACCTGTTTAAGAGAAAGCTATCTAACCCTAACCATAACTACCTGTTTAAGAGAAAGCTATCTAACCCTAACCATAACTACCTGTTTAAGAGAAAGCTATCTAACCCTAACCATAACTACCTGTTTAAGAGAAAGCTATCTAACCCTAACCATAACTACCTGTTTAAGAGAAAGCTATCTAACCCTAACCATAACTACCTGTTTAAGAGAAAGCTATCTAACCCTAACCATAACTACCTGTTTAAGAGAAAGCTATCTAACCCTAACCTTAACTACCTGTTTGACATTAAGCTATCTAGATCATATTAATTTGTTTAATCCATTAGTTTTATTTGACCTCGGATCATCCAACAATACCCCTTAAAATGGAATATTCCGTGCTAACCGTATAAGAAAATGTTAAAATTAACAAGCCATTTATTTATTATTGAATGTTTTAGATGAAGATTGATGATTTGGATTGTTCGGATTTCTGTTCTCATCTTGGACGACGTTATTTTCACAAAGTTTCGGCTGATTGTAACATCCGACCTTCTTCGGGCGCGTCTCGGCGAACTCGGGAATCTGTATGGAATTTTAAACGAAATCCTTTATTTGATACACGGGGGTAGCTTGCTCTAATTCCATCAGCCATGACCGAATAAGCTTTAAGTAATTCATAATTGTATTCTTAATATCTAAGTGATAGCCTTCTGGAGGTTGAAGGTTGAAGGTTCAATCCTCTGCTGAAGCATCCATTTATTGATGATCGCCACAGAAACTACAACTATGCATAATATATGGAAATTAATTTGTGACCTAACCCTAACCCCTACCTGGTGCAGGTGTATCAGTAGGCATCTGCGGACGTGGGCGACAATTACCAGGGAGGACTTTGCTGGGCTCTAAGATCCATAAGTGTCCAGTTTTTTAGGGTCGAATCGCAGTTGGTTAACCATTTTGTGTGATTTTGCTCAGGATTGCCCACCATAGGTCGCCATGATTCGGGATGAAGTGTAGGCCAGGGAAGAAGCCAACACAACCCGACCAGGGTAAACACCGTTGCGCCAACAACAAATATGAAGGTAGATCTTTCTGATTGGTTGACTTTGATCACGTGACATAAGGAAGATTTGAAGGGATAAAACAGTTGCAAATCATAATTTGGAAAAGAAGGATTGTCGAGTCAAGTCCGGATAGATAGGAGTGTTTAAACCCTTTGTTTATATTCTCTTGGACAAATATAAGTTAAGGAAATAAAATATATTTTAAGATGAATTGTCTTTGTTTCTTCTTCCGTAAGTTTCAGCTATCTGTTCGAGAGAAAGCTATGTAGATCATATCGTTTATTGACTGTGTAAGTTTAATGTAAAATGATCACTGTGGAGTTGCTATTTCTCTTGAACTTTTCGATCACTCTAAAATTATGTTGGGGGGGGGGGGTGTATACTAATGTCGATTTTGATACCATGCTTTTTGCTGGATTGTTTTTAACTTAAATATGTTTTTTTTTTTTTTTTTTTATATTAATGAGTCATAACTTACCAAGGCTAAAAGCCACCCGAGGATAAGGGTAAAGGTTAACGAGGAAGACAGATTGTTAGTTGAAATGATGGAATCAGTTATGACAAATATTTGTTGATATGAGATTTGAAAACGACCTTGTTGCAATCTGAAGGGAAGCAATCCCTTGATAATGTGTTCCACAGATGGGAAGATCTTGGAAAGAAACTCTGTTCTCCTTGGCCTTTTGGCTAGGAGCAACGTGTAGTATCTGTTCTGATGTTGCACTTAGTTTTTTCTGTCCTCGGTCAGTGAAGGAGAAGTCCTTCTTGACTGAGGCAATTTTTATTTTTGTTCCAAACCAGAGTGCCCTTTTTTGGGGAGCTGAAATTTCCCCGCATTAAAAACTGACCTTGTATCTAACTTTGCTCTCGTGGGGAGGCAAGTAAATAGGAACTCTGTTCATGGAAATTCCGTTTGATGTTAGGCACATGGAGGAAGAAAAGAAAGCTCTTTGCAGTTGTGGTAATAAGACGTGTTCTTGCTGTGAATCTATATAATACTAAAAGTCTATTGTTCTTGTATGTTTGCAATCAGCTTTCAGCTTTCCGGTTTTCAACATCCGGTTGCGCATGCGTAAATAGCATCGTCTTCAATCTGTTATTCCAATTCCGTTATTCTCTATTATGATTAACGAACGCATGAAATTTTTCATTCTGGAAATTTTTAAACAATTTCATTTAATTTCATCAAATAGTTTATTTGTTTTCTTCACGGCTAAAAACATTCAACGGGAGGACTTCGTAAAGTCTGTCACAGTTTCAAAAAAACTCCTCCCTTTTAAAAAACAGAAACAAACAAACAAAAAAACAACACTCATTATTAATATCAACCATACTAGCGGTCGGTGAACGAAACCACCTCCCACTTTCCCTCTCATAGATTTCACCACTCCTACTCCCTCTGTTTTCGTTACGTACGCGAGAAAGCCTGCTGTACCCCCTTCCTTTCTCAAATCGCCCTAACCAACCACTTATAATTCAGTAATTGTAATTTAAAAAAACAATTATAATAAACAGAACGACTCATAGAAATCTATCTATATTCTTTTTTCATTTTAATATACTTTCATAGAAATGCTTCTGTTATGTAAAAAAAAACTATTTTCTTTATACCACAAGTGTCACGCTCATACATGAATTCCATAGCTAATATAACAAACTGACCCAACGGGTCACGGGTGGTCTAGTGTCATATAAAGAGGAAATGGATTGGAGCTCAGTTGAGCATCTTCTGTGGAAATAATAATAGAGCAGAGAAAGACTAGTAACGTTTGTTCTGTGAGAAAGAAGCTGTAGAGAAAAGAAGAGATCTTCTCCCACTAGATTGTGAAGTCGATTTTTGTTTACTCCACTAAAGCAAGAATCGGTGTTTTTAGCAGCACCTCCTCCCCAAGTGGGGCAGCAGTACTCCATCCGGTCCCTCTTCAGGGCTAGAAGAAGTGGTGTGGTGTCCACGTGCCTCAGAATGGTGAAGTAGGATGCAGAACTCGTTATTGGTCCGCGTATCTATAGAATCTCGACTGGCTGTCACTATTCTCAGCATTGTCGATGGACTGCTATGCTTGGTCGACCCTCATTCGTAACTCAGTGAATTTATTGGAAGGAGCCGGCTCAACCAACCCAGGATGAATTCCGTTACACCTCAAGAGAATTGCATCAGGAGTCGGGTACTTTCTGAAGCGGTAGCATGATCTGGCAAAAAAGGGTATTTTTATGGGAAACAAAGTTTGTGGAGGAACATAGAATAAATTTTTAAAAATCAAAAAAAAATTTTTTTTTTTTAATATTTCACCCCAAAAAGGGCAGGTCGCCACTGTAGACGTAAGGGGTTACTGATAATTAGGGAGTAGGTTTTGGGTGTCATCCTAAGTTGGGAGCTGTGCAGCGAGATGTCTGTTTACATTAGTTTTAAACCTCTGCATTTCGGTACAGTCGGGGAAACAGGCAGCAGAGAGGGAGTTCCAGAGGCCGGCAGCACGAGGAAAGAAGCTGCTGGAGTAGAAGGCTCTCCGGCATTTTGGGACCTCCACAGTGAATGGATGGGACCTAGCTGATTGTCGGATGGTTCTATTGTATTTGCGTCGAGGGGGCACTAGAGCAGCTAGTTCATCGGAGCACAATCCGTCGGAGCTAATTCCAAGAACACTTTGGAAATATATTCTACAGGTTTTATACTTCATCTGTTTTAATAAATTATGTGCATGATGTAAACAAATTATGTGTATAGCATAAAATTGTGTGCATGATGTAAACAAATTGTGTGCATGATGTAAACAAATGAAAACTGTCCATTTCATGTGATTTCTTTTTGCTCTTCGTATTTTAAAACCTATTTTTGTTTTCTTCTTCAGCCCTTCCTCTTTGTTCAAACAAGAATCAAAAGTGCGAAGATTCAGCTCAAGTAACATGTCATTAAATAATCTTAATGTAAGTTTGCAGTTTTTTGGAGTGACGTCTAATATCACCAAAAAATGGTTGAAATATTAAAAAAAATTAAAAAAATGGTTGAAATATTAAAAAAAATTTTAAAAATGGTTGAAATATAAAAAAAATTTAAAAAATGGTTGAAATATAACAAAAATGGTTGAAATATAAACACAAAAACTTGTGCTGCACACTTTTCAAAAGTTTTATTTTTCACTTTAAAAAAAAAATGTGACTTTTTAGTTTACCGATTTAAATTTAATTTTGCAATGAATTTTTGATTTTTAATTCTTAGAAAAATTTATTCAATCAATAAACGCCTGTAAAACAGACGTCAATCTGAATGTGATGATAATGGCTCGATTAAATATGAAATTATAAATTTAAAAACTTTTTTAATTCTATTTGCAAAAAAAAAAAAATTTCTGGCAAAGCAATGCGGTGGCCAGGTGAAAATCTGGATAACCACTGTGGTCTGACCTGAGAAGGTTTTCCGGACCAAAATTTATGGAATCCCATGTTGGAAGAGGGAATGGCATAACATCCATGCCCAGACAGGAATAAAGTTATTTGTGATACGGCTGGGTCATTGGAAAGAGCCGGTTCAACTCATCCAGAATGCATAGTCGTAAACAACTTCACATTAACCACTTTAGAACATGATTAGCCCCCCCCCCCAAAAAAAAATTATGTTCAGTTTGTATTCACTTTAAAATGGATACTGTCATCATAACCAGTTTAACATTTAAAAAATAAATAGGTGCTTCTGTTGTTTCACAATGACATGTTAGGCCTCTCTTAAAAAAAAAATTGCTAAAGAAATGTATAAACTTTATGTACTTACGTGGTAGCTGAAAAGAAGACTACGCTAAAAATTACGTAAATTCATCCAGTATTTATTAAATTAAAAATAAAAACGATTTTATCTATGTCGCCATTTTTCTTAACTTTCGGAACAAGTCAAAATATATCTCTCTTTGTAAACAGAAATGAGTGCTTATGCTGTTCAGCGGCCGTATTAAAAAATTATTTTTTTATAAAAACCATATTATATACTTATTCAGCGTTATATTCTTACTCACTGTACAAAAAAGTAGAAAAAATTGTCCACTAGAACTTTAATTACAAGTATTTTTCCATTCTGCGTATCATAACAGCGACTCGTTCACTAAGCCTCCATCTTCTTTCTTAAGAAGATTTCAAGGGCAGATAACTGAAATCTTCTTAAGAAAGAAGATGGAGGCTTAGTGAACGAGTCGCTGTTATGATACGCAGAATGGAAAAATACTTGTAATTAAAGTTCTAGTGGATAATTTTTTCTACTTTTTTGTACAGTAAGAATATAACGCTGAATAAGTATGTAATATTGTTTTTATAAAAAAAGAATTTTTTAATATGGCCTCTGAACAGCATAAGCACCCAGAAATGTCTACTTAAATGTAAGATCGTTTTTTTTTCCTTTTTCTTATAATTTAATAAATACTAGATGAATTTGCATAATTTTTTCTGTACAATCTTATTTTCAGCTAACACGTAAGTAGATAACAAAGTTTATACATTTCTTTAAATATTTTAATGTCGTCGTCAAACAGCAGAAGCACCAATAAATATTATGAATTTTAGAAATTGTTAAACCGGTTACAATGTTGGTGTTCGTTTTATTCTGACCCCCCCCCCTTTTCTGAAAATGAAAAGAAAATCTTATTGTATTCAAAAATGTCTCATGAATATGAAGTTTTATTGATTAAAAAAAAAATTATTTTTTAATTCTTTTTAAAAAATTATTATTTTTTAAACATATCTCAAATCGCCAAATTGCTGCAGTTTCCTGAAAGTCCACCATATTTAGTTTTCTGTTTAATGAATTTCAATATCAAAATTAGAATATGCACAAAATTCAATGAAGAAGCAGATCACCTATTTGCAGTTGGTAACTTAGTCACAGCCAAGATGGTCCACGCATCATGGTAAGAGACTCCGTCTGTGATTTTGTCATATTAAAGTTTCAAATAGTATTTTCGTGGCCAAGCGTGCAGATTGAATGGACACAAAATTTTTGTTTTTTGATTTAAGTCTAAAACAAATACCATTGTTTTTCACTGTTTGTGTTTTTGTTATTTTCAGTCTAATGTAAAAATACCTGGCCGAATAAATCAGATCAAAAGGGAGGAAAGTCATTTGTCAGAAAGAGAACGGGAACATGAAAGGTGAGTTTGCACATCACCTTAACTATATATATATATATATAGATATATATATATATATATATATATATATATATAGATATATATATATATAATGTGTGATGAAAGCGTTTCAAATTGAAAGAAAAGAAGTTGAAGAAAGCAGAAGACTTAAAGATCGAAGAGACCTTCACAAATCAACTAAAGTAACAATTCACCAATTAGCACAAAAGATGAAAAAGAAAATGAAGCAACAAAAACTATCAGAAGTATACGAGCTGAAGAAGTTAAAAAAAAAATTTAAAAAAAAAAAAAAAAGTCAAACATGTGTAGTGTGAACTAATGTTGCATCTTTTTCAAAACAAAAATTGGTGCTTATGCATATCAGCCCTGACATCGAAATATTTAAAGAATGTATAAACTTTATTATGTACTTACGTGTTAGCTGAAAATAAGATTGTGCAGAAAAAATTACGCAAATTCACCCAGTATTTATTTAATTATAAGAAAAAGAAAGAAAATGATTTTACGTACATTTTGACATTTTTGTAAACAATGGAGACCCCAAACCGCGAAATCGTGAAAATGAGTTATCGTCCTTGACCACTGGAAAATCTAAGATACAAAATGGTGGAAATATCTACCGAGTGATAAAATCGTTTTTTATTTATAATTAAATAACTACTGGATGAATTTGCGTAATTTTTTCTGCACAATCTTATTTTCAGCTAACACGTAAGTACATAATAAAGTTTATACATTCTTTAAATATTTCGATGTCAGGGCTGATATGCATAAGCACCCAAAAATTAATAACCAGTTTTTAAAAAAATATTTTATTTTTAATCTTTGTTGAAACTATAAAATAACTTCAAATAGATAATTATATTACAATTATTTTTAGTTTGTTATATATGTACTCATTTCATAAAAATATAGTTTTATTACTAAAAAAATTGTTTTTCTAATTTAAATTTATGTAAAATTTGAAGCTCAGATATCGCCAGAACCTACAACAGCTTTCTATTTCATATCAATTTTTTCCTTGCATGCCTTGAATAACCAGGGGTTTTTACCCCGCCTAATAAAACTGGTATTGTCCGGGCCTTTGGGTCTGGATTTACGCTGGTCTATTGGGGGTTGCCGGTCCTGTGCAGTTCTAGAAGGTGCACCCTCCCAGGCTTTGCCTCCCCTCTTTGGGGAGGAGTAAGTTTATTTCTTACTGTCTGAGGCGCCTCTACCGGGGAATGCTGACGGGGCTGCCCAGGCAATTTTTAAATGGCCAGAGTGCTCACCTCTCGAGCGCTGGCTTATCTAATCCCACTTTCCCGACCTTGTGTCACATCTTACCTTGTGGGAGGTAGATAAATAATAACCTTGAATATCAATATAGAATATTTTAAGGTTTTTTTGAAAATTGTCATTTGAATCTATGATATATATATGTTTACATAAGTCTATGCTATATATATATATATGAAACTAAAATGGAATGAGCGGAAGACCTAAAAAGTTCAACGTTTCGCCCAAATGGGCTTTGTCAAGAGCAAATGAAAAAATGACAAAAGACGAGAAAGTCTATAAATTATGAGAAATATATATAGAGAGGGAAGATATGTAAATGTGTATAGAATAAAAAAAAAAAAAAAAAAAAATTGTAGCGAAAAAGAATAAAAAAAGTAGAAAGGGAGTCTTATTCTTTTCTTTTCTTTCTCGTTAGAATTTTAATTTTTTTTATTTTTTATTTTTTTATTCTATACACATTTACATATCTTCCCACTCTACATGAACCCTGCCACTATATATATTTCTCATAATTTATAGACTTTCTCGTCTTTTGACATTTTTTTGTTCGCTCTTGACAAAGCCCATTTGGGCGAAACGTTGAGCTTTTTAGGTCTTCCGCTTATTCCATTTTAGTTTCATACCATTGGATTATTTTAGTAATTTTATTGTAATGACCCCCCCCCTTCTAACAAATTTGGAAAAGAAAAGAATTGTGTAGTAATCCAACTAATAGTTAAGTATTAGTTAAATGGAAACTAATAGTTATGTATTAGTTAAATGGAAACTAATAGTTAGGTATTGGTTAAATGGAAACTAATAGTTAGGTATTGGTTAAATGAGAACTAATAGTTAGGTATTACTTAAATGGAAACTAATAGTTAGGTATTAGTTAAATGGAAACTAATAGTTAGGTATTAGTTAAATGGAAACCAATAGTTAGGTATTAGTTAAATGGAAACCCATGGTTAGGTATTAGTTAAATGGAAACCCATAGTTAGGTATTAGGTAAATGGAAACCCATAGTTAGGTATTAGGTAAATGGAAACCCATAGTTAGGTATTAGGTAAATGGAAACCCATAGTTAGGTATTAGTTAAATGGAAACCCATAGTTAGGTATTAGTTAAATGGAAACAAACAAATGGAAATCTGTGTATTTTAAGATGGCGGCCATGAAGCATTCATTGGAAGAAATTGAAAGACCTGTTATAATTTAAAAAATAGAGCAGTCAAAATAATTTACCGCTTGTAACATCTAATAGAAAAAAGTTGTTTAGCGGAAATTAGAAAGCAAAGTATGTTACCTAGGTTAGGGTGTGAAAGAAATATTCTAAACACATGTAATTGGTTCTCAGGTAGATGCAGTATAAAGACAAATCGTGAAAGGTTTATTTGTTATGACTGGCTTGAGTTCATGCTTCTGTTTAGGCCAGAAAAGAAAAATGTATCCACTTCAACATTACTACTAAACGTCTGCAGTATTATAAGAAAACAAAAACAAATTGAAATTAATTATATGTGTGCAAATAGTCAGTAAACTAATAAAAAATGGGCTAGTATGAATCAAATAGTGATATGTCGGATGGATTGCTATTAGGGTCTGATTTAAAAAAATCCGACTGATGTAATTTTATTTTAGACTAGCAAATATATGCTCCCTCCGGTCACATTTTTGCTAGGCTGAGGGGATGTCATGATGAATGAATTACATACACTGACCCTCAAAGGAGAAAGTAATGCCTAGTAGTATGGTTCCGTTACAATAGAACATATACTATAATACCCACTCCAAAATAGAGAAGGTATAACCTGGGAGGTCTTCCCTATAAAAAGAGAAGGAACAGAAAGGATACTACACTACCCTCTATATCCCCCCCCCCCCAAAAAAAAAAGAAGGTAATACCTGGGAAGATGGTCTTATGATAACAGAACAGATACTACATTAACCTTTCTTCGAAGGAGGATGTAATATCTGGGAGGATTACCCCCAACCCCTTAAAAAAGGAGGAAGTAATTCCTGGGAGGGTGATCTTATGACAACAGAACAGCAGATACTACACTTTGCATCCCCATTAAAAGATAATACGAGAATAGATTACATTTTTTTTATTCATTTAAAAATGCCTCGTCATGAAAACATTTTATGGTTCCTTGGTTTTTTGGCTAAGATCAAAGTGCAGTATCTGTTTTCAGCATTGCAGCGACATCAGACGTTAATTTAAAAACAATAAAAAAAAATAATACAGCATCGTTAACTGGAGAGAGAAAGGAGAAGGTGGGCAGAGACATTAGCCAGCCAGAGAGAGATAGACAACCAGTCGGCTAGCTATGCTCTTCCTCTTTTTTATTTTCTCGCTTCTGTCGTCGGTAAAAATTCTCGCGAGCGATGTTAAGAATAGTTTTTCTTAAGTTATCCATTTTTTTTATTAAATCATTTTAATTAATTACTATTAATATTGACGAAACTATTGCACATGTGTAGATAAGATAGTACAATAAAATTAGAAATAAATAACATCAAATATTAATTATGAAGTGCTTAAAAAAAGATAAGCTAATTTGCCTATCTAATAACTGTCCTTCGGTCGTTCGTCTCCACTATATATAATGTATTTCAAATTTCTATGTAGTATTATTGATTTTAATAACAGTAACCCGTTTTGATTGTAATATAGGAATGATAAATGAAAAAAACTTTGGCATTTATTCATTTAAATAAGGGCTTAAGACAGGGGCGTTCTGAGTTAGACAAGGGAAAGTTACTGAGATAATCATCTCGAGTTTTGTTCTTTGGAGCAGTAAAGAGGGTGCTTCTGCTGTTTCACCCCGACATAAAAATATTTAATGAAATCTATAAACTTTGTTATGTACCTACGTGTTAGCTGAAAATAAGATTGTACAGAAAAAATTACACAAATTCATCCAGTATTTATTAAATTATAAGAAAAAGAAAAAAAAAAATTATTTTACGTATTGTTAGACATTTTGTAACAGATAACTAAATAAATTTTTATTACCAATTTAGCAGAAAACCAAAAAAAATCCAAAATCATGAGTTATCTCCCTTGTTCCTTTGGCGGCCCAGGATAAAATCGGGCGATTGAAAGATACAAGATTGCGTTTTTTTATTTTTAATTTAATAAATACTGGATGAATTTGCGTAATTTTTGGTGTACAGTCTTCTTTTCAGCTACCACGTAAGTACATAACAAAGTTTATGCATTTCTTTAGATATTTTTTTATAGATGTCATGGTGAAACAGTAGAAGCACCGAAAAGAGATGGCTAAAAGCGGAGAATAGAAACATATTATTTAATCAGAAGACAGGCCGCCAAGTAGGGTCAAATAAACATTATATAAATATATGGATAATCAAATAATGTGAACCATTCCCTTTTTTTGCTGTCAAAGAAAATCCTTCAACTTGCAGAGTACCGAACATTTTGAAAAGAAGATATTAGGTACCCCAACTGATTAAGTAAATCAATCCTTTTTACCCTTTATATGCATTAAAATTATAATTGTATGTTGTTTTATATTTTCGTAGTAGCAATTTTTAATTATCCTATCCGAAAAAATATTGTTTTGATTTAAACGATAAAATCGACCGTAGTAGTAGTAGTAGTAATATTAGAAACAGCTATGATGGCAACGCTATGTCAGTAACGGCGGCGTCACTTCCGTTCTAATCGTCATCTGTTGACTCTCTCTTTCTTTCTCTCCCCCTCTCTATCTACCTATGTCTGTATCTGTCTCTTTGCTTCTCTTTCTCTCACATTATTGTTTATAAATAATTGGACTTGTTTTGGTTTGTCTTTACAATGGCAGCCATGATTGTTTATTTATTGTTGGTTTGAAATTGTATTTCTTGTCCTTGAATAAAATTATATCACATGTTAAAAAAAAAAAAGCTATAAACACACCTGCCGATTTTTACAAACTACGTTTACAGACTATTTTATTTTTAAAAAGAAAGACTTTTTTTTTTTGCTTGCCATCCGAGTATTTTTCTTTAAATATTTCGACTATCAAAAAGTTAATGGAGTTTATGGTTCTTTTGTAAAATAGTGTCTCCTTCGAGAAATACTGTTTAAGAATTCAAGTACTCTACTTTCAAACATTAATTCAAGTCAGAAATAGTATTCTAGTCACCAATTTAAACAAGTATGTAAGATTCTATTTTTTTAGGCGGTTACGTGTGAACACCCTAAAAATCTTGGTGGAGAAAAGAAAAAAAAATGAATTTAGAATTTACTGGGGGGGGGGGGGCAGTTTTGCATGTAAATTTAACATAAAATGATTCTCCATTTCCGGACCATTCTTGTCTTTTCGAGCATTCTTTTGATATTTTTCATACTGAAAAGTTAGTATGAAACAAAATTAGAATTACTTACCCTACCGCTAACCCTAGGTTCGAGTGACAAACCCACCTCCTACAAATGTATTCCTCTTGATCGTATCACTAACCTTAAATCTGAGTAACAAGCCTTCCCTTTAAAAAACCCTCCCTTAACCCTACCACTAATCATAAGTCCGAGTGGCAAGCCACCTCAACTAAAATCTTCTTAAAACCACACAATCATCTTTAAAAAAACCCACAAGACTTACCTTCCATAGAAAAAAATTGGTTAATGCCTGAAAACGCAAGAATGGCCCAGAAAATGGAGGATTATTTTACATGAAATTTATATGCAAAACTGATCCTCCACTCTAAATTCTAAAATAATTTTTTTTTTCTGACAAGTTTTTCAGGATGTTTACACCTAATTTATGTAATTTAGTGGAAGGTGTTAATCTACAATAATAATAGCAAAAAAATCTTGCAATTTATTTATTCGAAGACAGTCCTAGTATTAGATTTCAGTTTTTTGTACATAAAATGCATTACAATTTAAATTTAACGTTTTTTTGTTTTTTTTATAGATACATGGTATTTTTAAGGTATTGCAGCATATTTATGTGCATTTACTGCAGATTACTTGGAAAGCATTAAATTCTGAAAATTTTCAGTGGCATATTCTGATTCCTTGCACAAAAATACATTTATATGGCAAATGTCATTGATTAATCTTGTGTTTTAACAAAGATATAACATTTTTACTGAAAAATTAGTTTAAAAAATGTGACGAAACGCATATGGTCTTTAAGCGGGGAAAATGTTCAATAGTCATAACTTCCTTATTTTTAGTCAGATTTTTCAAATTTAAAGAGTCTTTTTTAGATCATCCAGTTCTTTCTATGTATTCCATTATTGAGATATTTTAAGCAATTTCAATTTTTTTATATGTATTGCTAGAGTTAGGAGTGGTGGAAGAGAGTTGTACAATCGGTATGTGTTTCTTATAATGTATTAAGTGTTAGTGTGGGGGTTAGGGTTATTGTACAAATGGAGATACTTATGTAAGGTTGGCAATTTCAAGAACGCATAGGATGTGAGGATTTGAAAGGCAGTATCATCCGAGGACCTAAAGAATATCCGTCTGACTCTGTTATTTCTTTGTTTGGCCACTTTCTTCTTCTATGGGGACAAATCTTGATTTCTAATCTCACATTTAAATAGGTTACTATTTTTAGAATCTTAAAAAGATCTTTTGGTAGGCATCTCTGAAATAGCGTGTGAATGTCTGGCATCCAGTAGGATGCCTCATCCCAGCAAAAATAAAAAGATAAGAACATTCAAAAAAGGGTCATATATGGTCTGTAAGATATTGAACTTTTTGGCATTATGAAACCTGCATTGTTTGGAGCTTGGGTTGTAAGGCAGGATCCTTAATTTGGTAGTATATGGGCTACCAGACTCGAGCCACAACATTCTTTTTGTGTGGATATCTAAAAGAAGTCTTATGGACATAGTAATACCGTTTGAAACTACTCTGCATCATTCCAATATAGATATTTTCCTTTTGGGAGGTTTTCCATGATAAGATGCTAGCTTCATGCACAACAAATTTTACTGAATAATTTCTATCCAGACGGCAACTAATTCTATTTCTTTTTCAACAGAAACTCTATCAAAATTAGTTACTCCTGTATCCCATCTCTGATAACATCCAAGGTAGTTACTAATCCCACCATCTGTTCCTACAAACAAAATGAAAGCAAAAAAAAAAAGAACTTCTGGGCAACACCGGGTAGATGCAACTAATTTTATAATAAAGTAAAAAGAAATGTGCTTGATATTGTTTCAATATTCTTTGAATTTTCTTTTCAGGCAAATTCAGAATGCAATAACCATGTCAAATTCCTGGGACGACTTCACTCTGGTGAGACACTTTTTTGTTTACTTAAAAACATCCACCTTGATAAAACCATCTTCTATTTAAAATAGGCAAGGTATTTATCTTTAAAATTTTACAAAAAGTTCACAGTATAGCAAATTTTTTTTATAAAGTAAGATGTGGCACAAGGTCAAAATTGGGTGATATGGGTTGGCAGTCAATTGTCGTTCTCTTGATCTATTCTCTAAACTAGTTTCGGTCACCAAAATACCGCATTCACTCCATGGGTAAAAACCTACTTAACATTATCCCCAATGGTTTGACGTTTTTTATTTACAAAAAATATATGTACAAATTCATCGATTAAGAGAGGGGGGGGGACTAAAAAACAATAGAGATTGCTGAAAAAATGATAAGTGTGGTGGTTAGTAGGACTCTCCCAAATCTATCTAGGTGTTAGCTGGTCACTGTTTTCCAAGTTGTTTCAAGAGCCGAAAACAAGCAAGACAGTTTCTAAGTAAAAAAAAAAAAAAAAAAAAAAAAGTAGGGGGGAGGGCAGGACTAATTTGTATCACTAGCTAAGAGTTTTTGCTAACTGGGATGGGGTCTGATAAGACCTCCGGTCGGCGTGCACCATGCCTAGGCAGGGAACACATACTCAAACTTGGTTCGTACAAACACACATAAACTAACAGTGTGTATCTGCCTCCTTTTAAATAGCGCAGAGTGCAATCTCCACCCATCACATCTGATTTTGACTTTAAGCTGATGTTTAAAGTGTAAAATCAGATCGTAATCCCCCCACCCCAATTCCGTATGTCTAAGCGTGAGGTCCATACTACTAGTCTAGCTACGACTAAGATCGTAAGAAACACCATTCGTTTCTCCCTGGGCCACGAAAGCATCACATTGTACACTAGAGATGTTACGTCTAGAGTTTCCAACTGCTTGGGGACGATGCGAGCCGTCACTTCATTGACATACTTCCAAACCCCATGCAGCTTGCTGCAATTGAAGAAGGCATGCTTGGTCGTTTTTTCCTCAAACTTCTTGCAGCGCAGGCAACAAAGGTTTAGGCTAGTTTTAGCTTTGAAGAGTTTGTCATTAAGGGGCAGCGCACCCCTGACCAATCGCCAGATCAGAGAAAACTCAGAGTTGTTGAGATGACTCCGGCCTGGCGCCCAACTCCACTGAAAGCGGAGATAGGCAAATATTTGAAGTAAATCGCCTAACAGTCATAAATTATTAGAATCTCTGTCAAAATGAAATGCCCACTGGTGACAGCCGACCTCGTGTCTGAAGTGAAAGGGAGATGGTGGCTTCCCTAAAACAAGTGAAGTTGAAATAAACCTGGGAACACTTAGTTTTAATAAATAGTCTAGATAGTCGATTAATCTGTGTCGCTGGCAATGCAGATGAGTCATTTCGTCAGCCAATCACTGACAGCATTTTCATTATAAAAGCAAGCCAAATTTTCTTGTACATCAGTTTTTGTCTTTTGCATATGTCGCGTTGACATGCTCGTAACCTCCTGTTCATGCTTCCAGTGCTCTTATTATTTTTGTCCCTTGAGGTGACCGGATCGGGAGACCCTGATTAAATCATGGTAACAAATAAGTAGCTTTTGTATTTGCAGCGTTACGATCGACCAATTCTTTTCACTGTTGTGTTGTTGACACGTAGATAGTAGTTGGCTCAATGGATAGTGACATCTCTCTGTACTAGTGATCGCAGTCATTGTAGATATAGTATATCTAATATATAAAGTAGAGACGATTTTTCCCCTGCACCTTCTCGGAGAATAGGAAAATAATCACATGCATCACAGGCTACTAAACTCATCATTACATTACACTTATTCACTCGAGCGTGTTTTAGTACATTTGTTATTCTTTTTTCCCAGCTTACACTAAATATTACATTTGGCCCGCCATCCACGACCAACTCCATATAGGTGGTAGCAAACACTTTTCTCCCTAACAATTATGTACTGTCACTCTACTCCTCGACACCGGGAACTAATAAACACAGTTTACTTTTCACAAAACAGTCCGTCCTTATTTATTATTTGCCTGGTATTAATTTACTACATAATATAAAGCAAGACACAAAGACTTAATGATCGCTTCCATTCACTCCGATGATATTCCGCGAATATCAGATTATGTTCTTTCTCATTCTACGTATGACTTTGCCTATTTTCCGATGTATTTTTAAGTCGAAACTGTGGCGCAGTGGTTAAGAAGGCAGGTTTCATGATCGACTGTTTCAGTGTTCGATCCCATTCGACGTGGCCATTTTTTTCTTTTTTATTTAATTCAAAACATTCGCCAACACGCTAACTATAGGCCATTTTTTTTTTCATTCGACGTCATGCAATAGGTAGTACTTTCTCCGTGCAACGCCAGGCGATGTGTTCCGCTAGTATATAATATAATTATAATATGGAAATAATCCAACGAATTGGAAAAGGAAATACCACAAATTGTTTATATATTCAACATTTTAGCTTTATTTCAAATCATCTTGAGAAAGTCTTGAAATAAAGACGAAACGTTGATGAATATTTAAACAATTTTCGGTTTTCTTTTTTTCACTTTATATATATATATATATATATAGACAAAAGAAAAATCCAGGTTGTCCTCGATGGCCGTTCATCTAAGCAACATGACATAAATGCTGGTGTACCCCAGGGATCTATCCTTGGACCTTTACTGTTCCTGATCTTTATAAACGATCTCCCTGATGACGTAGAGTCTGAGATTGGTTTATTTGCTGACGACACCACGCTTTACTCTCGCCATGTTGGTAAAACGGACGCGATCATATCCAAGGCAATGGCTGAATCTTTAGAAAATGACCTCCAGGTAGTAGTGGATTGGGGTCATAAATGGTTGGTAACTTTTAATGCCGCAAAGACAAAACTCCTTTCCTTCAATAACTCTGTGGTACCAGTCTACAAGAGTTCTGGGAATAGAACCGACCCTCAGAACTACCGCCCAATCAGTCTACTGCCGATCTTTGCCAAAATCTTTGAATCCTTAATCAATCTAGCGATAGTACGTCACTTAGTTAATGCTAAACTTCTATCTGACTGCCAGTATGGATTTAGACAAGCACGATCTACTGCAGACATCTTAACGGTCATCTCTGAACGCATGTATCATACTCTCGACAAGGCAGGTGAAGCTAGGGCAGTAGCGCTTGATATATCCAAGGCCTTTGACAAGGTATGGCATAAAGGGCTTCTCCTGAAAATACGCTCATACGGTATTACTGGGCAACTACTTAATATAATTAGATCCTTCCTAAACAAAAGAAAAATCCAGGTTGTCCTCGATGGCCGTTCATCTAAGCAACATGACATAAATGCTGGTGTGCCCCAGGGATCTATTCTTGGACCTTTGTTGTTCCTGATCTATATAAACGATCTCCCTGATGACATAGTGTCTGAGATTGGTTTATTTGCTGACGACACCACGCTTTACTCTCGCCATATCTGAGGCAATGGCTGAATCCTTAGAAAATGACCTCCAGGCTGTAGTGGATTGGGGCCATAAATGGTTGGTGACTTTTAATGCCGCAAAGACAAAACTCCTTTCCTTCAACAACTACAAGAAGCCTCTCCATCCACCGATTGTCATGGCAAATAACACCCTACCTGAGAGTTCATCATTCAAACTCCTCGGCCTAACCGTCACAGGTAACATGAATTGGAACAAATACATTGAAGACATTGCCAAGGCTGCCGCAAAGAAGATTGGCTCCCTCTACCGTGCTAGTAAACTCCTCACACCTGACATTATCCTGTATCTCTACAAAGCCACCATCCGCCCATGCATGGAGTATTGTTGTCACATCTGGGCTGGTGCATCATCTACTAGTCTCTTCCTCCTTGACAAGGTCCAAAAAAGAATCGCCAACCTAATTGGATCCTCACTGTCAACCAAGCTTCAGCTTCTGTCCCATCGCCGCAATGTGGCATCCTTGTGCTTGTTTTACAAATACTTCAATGAATTATGCTCCGATGAATTGGCTACTATGGTGCCCCCTCAACGTAAATTCCCTAGACTAACTCGACAATCAACTAAATCTCATTCATTCACTGTGGGGGTCCCCAGATGTCGGAGAGCCTTCTACTCAAATAGCTTCTTTCCTCGTACTGCTGGCCTCTGGAACTCTCTCCCTGACCCCTGTTTCCCCAACAGAACAGACATGCAGAAGTTTAAAACTAATGTAAACAGACATCTCGCTGCACAGATCCCAAGTTAGGTTGACCCCCCCCCCCCCTTCCTTCTCCCGTTTTCTTTTCTCAGTAGCCCCTTACGTCTACAGTGGCGGCTTGCCTTGTTTGGGGTGAACTATGTTAAAAATTATATATATATATATATAATCAGGACCGGCGACACAGTTATAAAAGTGGGGGGGGGGGGCTCTCCTAAAAAGTTGAGGGGCCTGGTTAAACACATGCATATATAACTTCATTATTGATGACCGTAAAGTGGGGGTGGGGGGGGGGGGCAAGTCAAAAAGTGGGGGGGGGGGGGGGTCCCTACATGGGGCGTCGCTGATGTGATCTCTGATTGACTCAAAATCAGCCTGCTCGTAGTATCTCGTTATTTTGAGCAATGGTTCATCAGCTTTTGGATGACTTTTTAGGGTGATATGAATCATTAGCACAATGTGATCAGCATTCCCGAGTGGGCTATGAACTTTCGTCACACAAGCCTCGAGCATTGAGGTTAAGAAAAGGTCTAGAAGTGAGGCTTGCGGTCGGAAAATCGACAGTCTGAGAGAGGGAGTGAGCTAAGGAGAAATTTAACGTAAAGTTGCCGGCTGTGTCAGTAAGGCTGGAGAATCCCAACCACTCACGGTGGTGTGCATTAAAATCTCCAAATACATGTATGTGGGCATTCGAGTCAATTGAGAGTGCTCTATCTATGCTTTCAGAGACAGAGTTTAACAGGGTACAGTTCTGGCTCGAAGGGGAACGGTATAAGAAATATAAGTAACTAACGTTGTGATGTAAAGTTAATCTAAAGCACATGTAGTCTTGGTCATCCGATTCTAACATATGTTCTCTAGTCAGGGGGAGGATGTTCCGAACATAAACTCCTAGCCCATGCATATGTTTGTCAGAGTCTTTACAGTAGAGTGGAAGGTAGTCAGTCATGTCAAAGTGGTGAGAGGAGATTGAGGATTGAAGGTTTGTTTCACTTAGAGCTAGGATATCCGGGGAGTTAGTCAAGAGAAAAATTTCTACGTCGTTGATGTTGGTTCTAAGTCTCCGGATATTTGTGAATGGGAGCCTCAAGGGCGGAGGCGAAAGTGTTTTTTGTTGGGTGTCTAGTTTAGGTTTGATTTTATTTTTTTATAATGACATGTTTGTTTTGTTATAGAGTGGGTTGGGCAAGGTGGGTGCTTGTTAGAACCAATAAGCTCACACAACCAGTCCATTAGTCGCGACCTGGTCCATGGGGGTTGTGGCCTCGGGAAAGCCCACCGGAGATAATTGCAGGGCCTCTTTCCATGCGCGACATGGCACATACAACTACCCACGGTATTATGCAACTGGTGATGGAGCAGCCGTTCTTAGCGCTACCCAAAAGTTTGGGCTCCTGTCCTGTCCATCGGAAACAGCAGCCAGACAAGCTGTCTAACCTGTACCCTCAACCTGTTGGAACAAGAGCGACCCAGACTGGTCATGTAAGACTTTGTAACGAAATAACTTTCCCCGAGTTGCCCAAATAGAGAGAAAGAGAAACGGTGTTCATTGTCCTAGTAAGGAAACAAGGCTAGGCACTGAGTGTTTATAGGCGTCCCAGCGCTGGTACCTCTGCGCCTGGCTAATAGACAAAGAAGGAGTGCAAGGGCCGGCGATAAGCAGAACCTATCTACTCCTTAAGCAATTGTAGGTTTGCAAACCGGATATTTTGTTTGAGATTCCAACTCTAGGAAGGTTGTTGATCAGGACTAAGGAGGCCTCCCTCTCCAACGGTTTGCTGCACCGGCATGAGTAGTTGGTAGCAAGGTTTTATTGTCAGAGATTTCCTTCTCTTAGATGGCTGGCCTGACAAGGTCTTACGGGTCCAACACACCAAGAGGGGTAAAATATGTACTAGTTGGGTATTTCCGAGCCCCCGCAGGTAAAAAAAAAAAAAAAAAAGAAAGACTTCCAGCTTTTCTTTTTTTTGGGATGTCTCAGTCAGTTCTTCTCAACGTTTCCTTTTGTTAAGCATATGCCAACCTCTGCAGTTTTGACCAATGCCAACTGAAAAGTAAAAAAAAATCCAAGAAATCACAGCGTTGGGTCGACTGTTCGGTAAAGCTGTCATAGCGCCTGGGGTGAGTGTCCACTAGATGGATAGCAACGATGATTGAAAAGGAATGGAACCTTCAGTAAATTGATTTTTAAAAGAATGTAGTTTGTAGTTTCTTCTTCAAATAGTTTGTGTCATTTGTTTTGTTTTTATTTTTAAGGAGGAACCAATGCTTCCTGAGCGAAGGCCACGATCTTGCAGTGAGTCGCTGTCTATTATCACGCCGCCAGCCATGGCCTGTGGATCTCCATCACCACCCAGAGTTGGCAAGGTATGTTGAAACATTCCGTCATTCACTGTAAGGATTTGTTTCTAATATATGATGGACTCTGTTGCCATTTTTAGCATAAGGAGGTCTGATTATAATATCCCCTTCTACCACAGATCAATTTTGATTATTAAATGCCCCCCTACTACAGATCAATTTTATTATCAGATGCTCCCATCCCTTCCAGTTGAATTTGATTATCTGATAATGAATCGTCTTTAAATAATTTTTTTTTTAGCAAAATCGCTCCAGACAAGACATGAAGCCACTTGATGTAAGGAACTAACAAGAACAAAATATGATTATCACAAAGATGCCTATTGGCCATAGTCTTTTCAAGATTAATGCTATAGGTAGAAGGAAAACAGTCAGCAGGAAGAGAGTTCCACAAACCTGTAGTTCTTGGAAAGAAGCTACTGGAATAGAAAGCTGTATTACAATGAGTGAATTGACGGAGACCACTAGTCAAACGAGCTAGAACAAAAGAAGCAGGGAATAGATCACATAATTCCGAAGAACACATGACGTAATAGTATTTATAGAAAAGACTGAGACTAGTAATATCACGTCTGTGAGAGAGAGAGGGTGCAGAGAAGAAGAACGGGTGTGGCCAATCAAGTTGCAGATACGTTTCTGCACCTTATCAAGAACCTTCAAATGGAACAGAGATTCACCAACCCAAATATGGCAACAGTACTCCATACATGGTCTGATAGTAGATTAGCCTCAGATGTGAGAAAGTGTTTGGAGCGATAGAGAGAACCGACTTTACAAGAAGCAGAAAGAGCAATGGATCTAATGTATGAACTCAAAAAAGATTTGATGAGAAAGAAAGACCAAGAAGTTTCAGAGTCGATTTCTCCTCAAGAGCAGAGTCATCCATGAGAATCTCAAGAAGAAAAGGGACACGCCTACGATTGAAATACATGAGCTGAGTCATAACTGGATTAAATGAAACAAGCCATTTCGTACCCCAATCCACAACTGAACTCAGATCAACTTCTAGATCAGCTGCATATTTCGACTGATTTGAGAGAGATGGGCGAGAAGCAACACCAGAATAGAGAGTGGTATCATCAGCATAGATGTAAATTTTCTGAACAATATTCTCTGGAAGATCATTTATATAGAGAAGAAACGGTGTTAGGCCTAGAATAGAGTCTTGAGGAACACAAGCATTGATAGGAAAAGAGAATGAAGAGACACCGTCACAAGTTACTCGCAAGCTTCGATCAGAAAGAAAAGACCTAATAATGTCAAGAACCTCACCACCAATACCAGGAGACCAGGATGCCACACTCTGTCGAACACCTTCGAAATGTCAAGCGCAATGGCTCTACTCTCTCCTGAATTATCCATAAACTGACAAATCAGCTGAGTTACAACCGTTAAAAGATCAGCAGTTGAATGAAAACAATGAAAACAATGAAAGCCCTACTGAACATCACTAAAGAGGCCCAGACTTTCCAGAAAATGAACAAGCTTGCCTTCGTCTCGTCCTAGCTACAGGTAACGTAGACTAGACTCTCAAGCCTGATATGGCAACTGGTCTAAGAGAAGTAAAACTCCATAACAACACATATTAGTCTTTCTCTGCTTACTTCAGCAGTGCTGCCGATTGTCTTGGATTTGTTCTTGTCACTGGATTTAAGCAATACCTGTTCAGGAGAAATGCGGTTGAGAATTGTGCAACCCTTGCTTCACTATAAGTTTCTTATCGCTCAGGCACCCTTTCAGAGGCTATCCTTCGTCTTTTGAGCCAGAGGGAGTCCTGTCAGTCAAACCCTATTATTCTATGTTCTTTTTCGAAATAACTAAATAAACTTGATTTCTTGCCTAAAACTTAACAGGGGGGGATTATCTCCCTTACCCTTGATAGGTCCTAATGTTAGGGTGTGAATTTGCATTGCTTCCTTTCTTAAATGAAGACATTTTCTTTTTGATTTCTTCTTCCGTTTTTTAATTTAGGTAATTCTTATTATGACCTAACTTGGTAGTTTCAGTCAATCAATCTTGTTGACATTAAGCATGCATGTTATTACACATCATATTTCAAGTAATAACAACAATAGAAAGATTTTGCATGTTTGAGCATTAATGACTAAACTAATAAAAGGGATTATAATCTTTAGGTTTAACTACTTTATTAGATGGTAAAAGAATGAATTTATGGGAGCATTTTTTTAGTCTATCTGAGAAATATTTAAGACAATTTGATTTATATATACAGTGTAACCCGGATATAAGAGAGCTGTAGGGACCTGAGACTAGGTCTCTTATATCCGGGTATGGTCTATTTTGTTTATGTAAGTATGGAAACATCACATATAAAACACAGAACACTAGTTTATTTAACAGTTATAGACATAAAAAATACCTTTTGAATCAGTTTTCACAAATAATTCAGTCAAAAATTACCTTTTCTTAAAAAAGGCAGTCATTTTTGATTGTACAGAAATCTCTTTGTTGATCAGAGAGCTGTCAGAATAAGTCTCTTATATCTGGGTTCGCCTTCTAACAACAACAAAAGAAACCTTTTTTACAAATATTTCAAGGATATGGCTATAGTGAAGGTCATAGAAAGACTCACCAATGAGGTGAGAAAATTCAGCAACGTCTTTTGACTGATTTACGACATCACACTGTCACTCAAAACTCTCTTATATTGGGGAGGACAGGACCGGAGAAGAAGTATCTTAGAGCCGGGTTTCTCTTATATCCGGTGCTCTTATATCCGGGTTACACTGTATATTGTATGCACTGTAAGATTGTAGGTATTTATGCATCTAATATATAAAGCAAAGCTACATGTGGTGTGTCTATCCTTGCATCAGTTGTCAATTGTTGATCTCTGACCCAAACCAATGGCATATTTGGAATCAGGAGGTTTCTGTAGATGCTTTTGCCTGCTTTGAAATGATTCATCTTTTTTCTATTATAATTTGGGAAAAAACCTGTGATTTTTTTTTTTTTTTTTTTTTTTTTTGAATTTTTAATTTTTTTTTTTATTTTAGCTAGAAAAATATTTGCACAAAATGAAATCTCATTGAGAGTAGAAAGTGACTAACTTGGGTCTACTTTGGGCAACCTCGTAACTCTCGCTTCCCTTATTTTGTCCTTTAGTCCTCACATTCCATGAGCAGTGTTTCTGACAAAGGGGAAGAATTGCTGTTTTTGGAGTCGGAATCTATCTAACATTTGGCGTTGACTAGTTTTTGACTTTCAAATAGTTTTTTTTTCTTTCTTTAGCTCCTTTCATCAAGTGGCTTCATGCCTTGACTGGAGCGATTTCCATACAAAGAAGTTTTGGCATGCAATTGCAACAACAAATTCTTTGCGATCTACAATAAAAGTTGTCTGCTAATTAGTGGAATTCTGGCTTTTTTATTTATCGATTGATGTTTACGTCGTCAAAAAATTGCATCTTTTTGTGACAAAAATGGACGAGATTTGCATTTCTTCAGCTTTTCTTTCACGATGATGGCACATTTATATTTAATCATCGTAAAAAAATTAAAATGGGATTAAAAAAAAAAAAAAAAAAAAAAAAAAAAATTGCTGCAAAAGGAATAATCTATTATTATCCTGAATCTGAGTTAATCAACGTTTATTTCAATAAAGTTTTTTTTTTTCTTATATATTTTAATCACACGAAATACATGCTGAAATATTTGTCAGTTTTGGGATTGAGTTATGTTTGAAAAAAAAAACCTATTTTAATTGCTCTAATTTGCAGTAATTTGCAAATAGCTCATAAAGTGACCCTCAGTTTCTATCTATCACTTTCACTCTCTCTTACTTTCTACCGCATTCTCCCTCAATGTATGTTGTGTGAACCCCGCTGCTTTTATTCTATATGTCGTCTATTACTCTGGCAACTCTCACCCGTTCTCTCACTCTATTATTAGTCAAAGGTAATAAAGAAAAAAAAGAATAACAAGATTGGAATAATCCACTATAAACAAAAGGGAATATCACACCAGGCAGGAATACTATTTAACACATAATTGGAGCAGAAAAAAGATAGCAGAAAGAGGCTAATTTTTTATTTTTTTTACTTTTTTATATTTAACTGGCTTTACAAATTAATTTTTCTCAAGCTCAATTGGTGACCCAATGGGTCACATTTTTTCTAGTGAATAAATGTTTTTATAAATGACTCATCAATTCTGTTACATTGTCTGACTAGTGTGGACGAGGAGTGAAGGTGTTCTTGATCATTCTTTTCTCTGGCCGCTTGTATATTCTTGAAGGAGTAGACTACTACCTTTTTTGAAACTTAAATTTTCTTTTCTTCACTGAAATAATGGATCTCAGTTTCCTTAACTAAGAGTTTCTTCTGGCTTCACCATCTTCATGTGTGGAGATTCTTAGCCGAACACATATTTCTCTACAGCTTATGTAACATCGTGACTTTACTAAAATTCTTGCAGCTAAGTTTAACTTCAAATCTCTCCTATGTCACATGATCAAGCTAACTACTCTTCCTGTGGGGTTAGCTGGAGCACTCTGTTTCATTTGCCACCATTTTGAATTCCTTCAAACCAGAAATTTCGGCTCTTGTAGAGATCGAATACACAAGCGAAATTTATTTTAGAAGAGTTCCAATGGTTTAAGGGGCAGTAATTCTCTTTTTTTAGTTCGCAAGGTCTCCGAAAATGGAAAATATCCATTTTTTAAATAAGAAGTCATGCAAATTCAATTAATAGAACATTTTTCGAAGACCCGATCTATACAAGAGCCAATCCGGTTCTTGTAGAGATCGAGTACACGACCAAAATTTATTTTTAAAAGACTGCTAATAGTATAAAGGGCAGATAACTCTTTTTTTAGTACGCAATGTCTCCGAAAATGGAAAACATCCATTTTTTTAAATAAGAAATCATGCAAATTCAATTAATAGAACATTTTTCAAAGACCCAATCTATACAAGAGCCAATATCTGCAATAATTTAATATTTTAAACTATAAAAAAATAAAAAGTCTGTTAATCCAAACAATACGACTGTTCGTTTTGCTGGTTGTGAAATGAAAAAATATACTGTTGATTTTCCCAAATTCTATTTTCTTCAATAAATGTTCTATCAATATACTGTTGATTTTCTCAAATTGTTATTTCTTCGAAAAATGTTCTATCAATTGAATTTGCATGACTTCTTATTTTAAAAATGGATATTTTCCATTTTCGGAGACATTGTGTACTGAAAAAAGAGTATTATCTGCCCCTTACACTATTAGCACTCTTCTAAAATAAATTTCGCTCGTGTATTCGATCTCTACAAGAGCCGAAATTTCTGCAAGATTAAGATAATTTGTGTTATAAATCAAAGCAATCATCCATTGTGCAATGCAAAGTTTAGATTTAGTGAAAACTAGCGTTTTCTATCCAGCATTGCCCGGGATGCGGTGAAGATTGTTTTCGTTGTTAATTTTTATTTGTTTACACCCATTTTTCAACTTATACAGAAAAAGAAATAAAATTTTGGTTGTAAGGTAGGCAACTCCTATTATATTCTTCAATTAAAAATTGATTTTTAGTCTTAGGTGATTATTTAAAAGTGTCTGGGCCGCTTAAGTAATTCTTTAAATACTCATTATTATATTGCCAATAACATGGTACAACAACAACAAATGAAAATTGACTCGTCAAAAGCAAAGTTTGATTTATCAGCTTAAATGCTATTTGGGTCTGATTTTGAAAGTAGGACAATGAAGTAATCACGAAGGTCCGACGAAACGCAAATCACTCTGTCCGTAGATCACAAAGTCCTCTGTCAGCTTCCAAAGCAGATCTCTACGTTCGTCACACGTGCACTTACTTCGCACCGTTTCGTTCAAGACGGCAAGAGACCCGCTTTTATTATACTGAGGCACACCTAATTTGCATGCGTGCAATGTGACTTCGCGAGACTCCGCGTGAACCGTATGTAATAAAGGTTCACGGACGCCATGTTGAATTCTTTTCCTTCATCCGCAGCGCACAGGACAGACAAACACGAGGACGTTTCGCAGGTAAGCCCCCTTCACGTTCCCCACAGACAAGATAACTTTTCTGTCAGAAGAAGATATATTTCTTATAAAATGTACACACAAAGCTGTTGTTCAAAAATAAAGCAATAAAATTAGAAATCATTGTGGGCCTAATAGATTTCATCATGACTTACAGAATCAGCTATGCAGAGTTCAAATCCTATTGGATGTAGTGTGGTTATTTAGCTACAAATACTGTTAAAAAAATAGGAATGTGAAATTTCCATTTAACTCTTAATAAAATAATAACTTGTGTTCTATTGATCATGTCCAATGAATCTTGGCATAGATGGAAAAAAGAATATATTCACTGGTGACATTGAATTCAAACTTGTATTTTTAGATAATGAAATGGATGACTGACATTTACTATAAATAGAAATACTGTATAATTTGGGAAAAAACCTGTGATATTTTTTTTTTTTTTTTTTTTTTTTAGCTAGAAAAATATTTGCACAAGATGAAATCTCCTAACCAGAAACATTGAGAGTAGAAAGTGACTAACTTGGGTCTACTTTGGGCAACCTCGTAACTCTCGCTTCCCTTATTTTGTCCTTTAGTCCTCACATTCCATGAGCAGTGTTTCTGACAAAGGGGAAGAATTGCTGTTTTTGGAGTCGGAATCTTTCTAACATTTGGCGTTGACTAGTTTTTGACCTTCAAATAGTTTTTTATTTCTTTAACTCCTTTCATCAAGTGGCTTCATGCCTTGTCTGAAGCAATTTCCATACAAAGAAGTTTTGGTCATTGTGTGCATGCAATTGCAACAACAAATTCTTTGCGATCTACAATAAAAGTTGTCTGCTAATTAGTGGTTTTGACTATTGTCTTAATCTAGATATTAAGGTTGAGTGCCACCTGTTCCAGGACAATTCAGTACAATTAGTACTTCTTAGTAACTCTATGCTAAATGTGTATTAACTGATAAATGACTAATAATTGTTTTGCTGAGTTTTTACTAATTTTTATATAATGTATCTTCATGTTCATTTCGTAATTAAATACTTATTATTCGCCGTTGGATTTCTTGTTTTGATTACTTGTATTATGTCCGTGTAACTTCGCAACATTTAGTTACCAATAGGTATTGTTTTTTCGCATCAATCGCTCAAAAGGGTTGATATGCCTTAAAGCAGATAAACTAAACCAATCCACGATAGGTGAATTGTATTTCGGCATTAAATAACCCAAAAAGGGAAAAGGGCTGATATGCTGTAAAATTGGCTTGGTCGTTCTTTTTCATATGTACCAATGATGACCTTTTTCCTTTCTTTTTTATTCTTGTAGCAATGTTTTTCTCCCTCCATGCAAGTCCCCGTGAAAAATGTCGCATTTTTGTCGAGCCCAACGCACAGCCCAAACACAAAGACGTTGATTCGGTAAGTGACATAGGGCAACCAATTTTCTGTGATTACAGAATCATAAATCTGAAAGAGAATCTGGTTTTTCATCCAATTTTTATTTCAAAACAAACAAATAATTTTAAAATTAACGGATCATACAGGGAATAAGGACCCCAAACACAATGGCCAAATGAAAGGGACGCCTTTCTGTCTTCATCGGCGTCTTCCGAAAAAAATAGAATCTTCTGTGTTTATTAAAACGTATATAAGATTTTATTTTATTATGCATTCTGCCCTCGTGGGGAAGCAAGTAAATAGTGACAGGAGAAAACATTTTAGAATGAGAATTCAAAAAAGTTTTGTAAATAAAAGGATAAATGCATCCTACATTAAATATATAATATATACCCCCCCCCCCCCTCCATATAAATATTAACATGTTTTAAAAGAAAAAAGTATTTTGGATGCTTCGATGTTTCGTTTGTTTATTAAAAAGTTGTAAATAGAGTGCACGTGCGTGTGGCCAGGTCAACCGGAAGACGCCGGTGAAGACAGAAAGGCGATCCTTTCATTTGAGCATTGTTTTGGGGTCCTTATTCCCTGTATGGTCCAAAATTTGTTTTTCTCATGCAAAGTTTTGCCTCAAAGCAGTTCATTTTATTATCTATTTTTTTCGAATGAGTCGTTACTTATCGAAGCCACAAGCCACTCGAAAATAAGGATTAACGAAATGGATGGATTGTCAGTCGAATAATGAAGAATATTATGAGAGGATTGAAAATGATGAATTGGAATGAACAAAGTTTGATTACTTATGGGGACGGTTTATGACAAGTATTTATTGACATTGGATTTGAAGACGACCATGTTGTAGTCTGCAGGGAAGCAGTCCCGTGGTAACGTGTTCCACAGACGGGAATTCTTGGAAAAAAACTGTTCATAGAAATTCTGCCTGACGCTAGTCACACGGAGGAAGAAAGGAAACGTTTCTTTCAGTTGGGATAGAAACAGGAGTTTTTGCTGTGAATGTCTTACGAGATTGGAGCTCAGTCGAGAAAGACGAGGCAGGAGATCGTCACTCACTAGATGGCAAAGTCGATGTTGTACTCTGTCAAAATAAGGGTGAGTGCTGTGAACGGCACCTCCCCAGATGGGGTAGCAATACTCATCTTAGTCATGTTACATGTTTTTACTTTTATACATAACTAACGGAACCCGTCGCCCGGCGTTGCGCGGGAGAAAATACGACCTAAAAAAGTAAATGTACTACCTAAAAAAAAAAAAACAAAAAAAAAACGCCTATTGTTCTTCCCCCCCGCACTCTACCGTGTTGGTGAATGTTTTTAATTAATAAAAAAGAAAGAAAATGGTTTATAGGAGAATGGATCGAACGCCGATACTGGCGATAATGAAACCTCCCTTGTTAACCGTTGCGCCACAGATACTACTTGACAAATGCATGTGAAAATATGCCACTTAACGTAAGCTTGTTTACTGGCAGCTTCTGGCAGCGAAAAGTAAAGTTCAACAATGACACGGTTTATAGCATTTATTTGTGAAGGGTTAAAGGTATATGATTTTTAAAATATAAATGTGTCGGGGTCTAACATCATCTTGCCGGCTATTGAATTTAGTAGGAAGTCTATTCAATGAAGAAATTGTTGCTGCCATATTTGAAGAATAATAAATGTTGCAGGAACTGTGTTCGTTAATGTCATTCGCTTGATTCCGGAATGAATGTAAATGTGGAAATATAACGTAATCTGATATTCGCGGAATATCATAGGATTCAACGGGAGCGGTCATTATTTGTTTGCGTATTGTTTTATATTATGTAGTAAATTAATACCAGGCAAATAATAAATAAGGACGGACTGTTTTGTGAAAAGTAAACTGTGTTATTACTTCCCGGTGTCGATGAGTGTAGTCACAGTACACAAATGTTAGGGGGAAAAGTCTTTGCTACCACCTATATGGAGTTGGTTTTTCGGAGAGACGTTGATGGTGGGCCAAATGTAATATTGTGTGTTAGGGTGGGAAAAATAATAACAACTTTACTAAAACACGCTCGAGTGAATAAGTGTAGTATAGCGGTGAGTTTAGTAGCCTGTTTTGTGTATGATTATTTTCCTATAGTCCGAGAAGGTACAGGGGAAAAAACGTCTCTACTTTATATATTAGATTTGTTTCTTACTTTGGATTTTAACATTTAAACCAAAATTGTTGAATCAAGGGAGGCGCGAGAGCGCTCTATCCCTTAATCAAGGGAGGCGCGAGAGCGCTCTATCCCTTAATAGACTTTATGAATGGCCTATGCTGGAAATCTCATTTCTTTGATCAATCATAACTCAAAAACCAATAAACCAAATTAGTTAAAACTTTGCACAAAATTTTTATTTGATAGGTTCTATAAGTATGTAGAATTTTAGCATCATTAGTCAAGGCAACCCAGAGATCCAGAAAGTTCAATCATGAAATCATGTTATCCGTGTGCACGTACGTACGTGTGTGCCACCCTGTATCTCATCAACTATTTGATAGATTCAGCTGATTTTTGGCAGAGATAGAGGTTCTAGGGTCTAGTTGATGGCATTTTAATTTCAGTTTACCATATACCTTAGTTTTCCAGAAAATTCCAATAAACCTTGAAAATGACCAGTATTCATACACTTTATTCTATATCTTATCGACCATTTGATGGATTCAGCTGGTTTTTGGTAAAGATAGAGGTTCTAGTGTCTAGTTGATGGCATTTTAACTTCAGTTTACCATATACCTTGATAAGTCAAACTACCAACTATATCAGTTATGAGAAGGCATTGTATTGAGGCATAGCCTTTACAAAAGTAGTGACATTCCATGAAAAATGCCAGTATACTGAAATCATATGCTCTTAATAGGGTTAAGATGAAAATTCATATACACTAAATGTACAAAAGCAAGGAAATTCCCAAATTTTTACACTTTTATTGTCATTAAGGGTATGCAAGCACAACAGGGCTATGTATTTTACTGGTAGGAATTTTTTTTCAGCGCACCTCACACATTTCATACACTCATGCATAGAGATTTATACTGTAGTGATGTGATAATGAAATGGTTTGGTTGATATGTAGTCATACCCTTAATGACAATAAAAGTGTACAAATTTGGGAATTTCCTTGCTTTTGTACATTTAGTGTATATGAATATTCATCTTAACCCTATTAAGGGCATATGATTTCAGTACACTGGCATTTATCATGGAATCTATCTGATATTCCTGTATATTCCTTTCTTATTTATGTCTCGTTGGGCATTTCTTATTTGAAGCAATCCCATTTCAACTTTTAATAGCAACTTATATATGAATGCTTACACATGTATATAAATTACTTACAATCGCAGAGAATATATATATATATATATTATGAATACTAGCATATTTTTGCTAGTATATTACCCCCCCCCCCCCCTACAAGTGAAAGTAATCCCTGGGAGGATGGAATCATAATCACAGAACAGGGTTATTCCATGTCACATCATCCAGGGCTTGAAACCCATGTCCTCAGATTTTGTTGTAACTTGCACCACAGATGGACATCATAAAAACTAAGAAATCCTGAAAATTTGAGCATGCAACTCCAATCGGTTTCCGATTTAGAGCAGTTTCTGCGTTGCGTAAATCGCGCAAGATGTCGCCCGGGCGACATTTTAATAATTACATTTTCTCTCATATTTTCAGTTTGGAACATGATATGACGCTGAAAATTCACACAGGTATGTTTTTCAACCCCCAAAAATGGCATCAGCTTTGCTCAGAAATGAAGCCTTCTATGAGATTTTTATCAAATTTTGAAATATTTTACATGTGCACCAATATGGGGCAAAAAAATGATGTAGCTGATATGGTAACGGGTTTTTTTCTTTTGGACATTCATTTAGACACTATGAAGTATCTTTAGACCAAAAATGGTAAATAATACTTTTTTGTTCACTCACAGTGTCTATTCAAAGTTAGGTCTTTTTCCAAGAGTTCAGAAATACCCTATTGGGGAAAGCAACTAGTTTGGGTATGTGAGATGAAGTTGGAGGGACCGTTCATCTTAATTTATATAAAATTCACATTGAAATAAGTTTTAGAAAGTAAAAGTTAAACAGTAAAAGGTAATACAGTCTCACAATGATCAGATATTTACCATAAAAGCGGACTTCACAACAAAAACCAGCATACGACAACATTATCTACATACTGTTATTTTCTTTATGCCATTGAAATGCAGAAATCGTTTTTTTCATACTCCTCATCAGTTATCTTGTATGTTCTTCCTGTGTATGTTGTTGGGGAGACAACACAAAGAATTTTCTTGATTGGAACAAACCATGTATTATCAATTTGCGGCCAATTGAATGTTTTGCGTGGTCCATGAGGGTGCATGAACTTGACGGTTACATCACCTTCCTCTGCATTAATTTCATTCACAATGCCAATCCACCAGAAAGAATTATAAACACAGGTTACATATTGCATTGGTGAAATGTCAGAGATTTCAAGAATTGATGGCAAGTTAAAATCATGGTTGTCTGTATATGATTCATCCTCGCTGGTCAGCTTATGACCAATGTTCGGTGTTGAAAACGGGGCAAAATGGTGGCTGCTTTTGCTTCCTGGTACTGTGTTTCCCCTGGCAAATCTTGCCTCAAGAAACTTTCTCACCTCCTCCATAGTTTCCATACTAATATCAAAGAACTTGATTGCAGACATCTCCAGGCAGACTTCTAGCATGGCTTTATAATCCAGGATTTGATTATTCAGGATGTTGAAGCGACCGTTTAGCCACATGCCGTTTTACTGAACCACCGATTCCATCACAAAGGGATTTTCCATGGCTTGTAGCAAAGAAAACCCACTCTGCATCAATCCCAAAGTCCTGTTTATGCAGACATAAATTTATGAAGTTTTTATAATTTTTATATTGACCCCCACAGCCATCACTGAAGTAAGTCATTTTGTTAACATGGGGCAATAATGCACGAATGTAGTGAACTGTCATTGCCTGGGTTTGATACACGAATGCAGTGTCGTGGATGTTGAAATAAAACACAATGAAAGATGCTTCAGTGTTCTATTGAAATCTCAGTAGTAAAGCAGTGCAGGGTGCAATATTCCTTGCTCCAATGAAAACTTTGCATGAGAAATTGATAATTTTCTGCAAAGTCTAGAAGGACAAGAACCTCATTCGAACAAAGATTCTCTTTCTTTTTAGTCAAGTATCTAGTTTGACATTTTGTTATATATGAGTGTCGTGTGAGATTGTCGATTTTTTTCAATCAAGAAATCTTTGTATTCTTCATACATTGTTGTACGAGTACTTAATGTGGCATGGTCAGTTGTGTCCCATTGACTAAAATGAAATTCATCATCTGGATCCACATCAACCAGCTTTTCATCCAAGAACTTCTGCAATGCTTCTCTGCCAGGACATGCCTCAGAACGGTGCATCATGCATTCCTTGTTGGAAGAATCACAAACTAGTTTTGAGATCAAATCCTTGTAAGTGACGTCCCAACCAATGGCGCCTACAAGAAGTTTCGCATTCTGATGTATGCTACACACACAAACAGAATGGGTACCTTTAGATCCAGTTAATACACAACACTTTGGACGCAACTGAGAAAATTTGGAAAACCCCACCATGACATTGGAATACTTCTGTTTAAAAGCAGCATACAATTCATCCAGGTTACATAGTATTAAATGCTTTTGTTTGTGAACACCCTTTGCAATACTAACATAGTCCTTTTTGCCTGGCATTTGACGGCTGTATTCATCATTTTCATACATGTGTACTACCAGTTCTGCTGTCTTTGGGGAGAGTTTTTTCCCTTTTTTAGGGGCAGACTTTGAGAGATTACCACTCACATTCTTTAGTTCCCTGGCAGTTCGAACAACGTACTCTGACACCTTGAAGAATTTGGAACAGTATTCACGAGATCACGAATCAGGAGCAACTGTCATGATTTGGAGTCGAGGCTTTCTTAAATTTCTCCTTAATCAGATCATGTAATCTATCCAATTCTAATGCTTTCTCTTTGATTTCTTTTTCAATATGCACTGATTCTGACACAGTCAATTCTTCAGCGTCGACTTTGTATAAAGTCGACAGGTCGCTTTTGCGTGTTCCAATCACTTGTTCTAATTTCCTTTTGGCACTATGAACACGACTATGAGGAGCAACACCATGTAAAGCGACAGGAGAAATGTCCATGTATTTCAGACTAATATTCAAGTTTTTTGTGGAGTTTGCAAAAGTTCACAGGTGTAGTTTGCATGTATCCTGTCTGTATCATCGATCAGTCTCACATATTTCATCATACACTGAGGACAAAGAATGTGTCCTGGTGTTACATTGTACCCTTTCACCTCCAGCTATCACCAATGATATCAGCTGTACGCCTTTGACTTTACTTTTATGTTGTAACAATCCACCGTGGCACTACTTTGAGGCCTTTGCTCTATGTTCAAACACATTTCCAAAATATTTTTTGTGATGAAAGCAGATGGTTGATAACTCGCCTTTATGTTCCTTGAGCCCAGCTCTCCACAACGTCTCAACAACGTCTTTGTTCAAGTCTGACAGATTCTCAATTCCTTTGGAATGATCATAATCTAATTTATGACATTCCAAATTGAGTTCGACATCAGTCATTTTGTTTTCTTTTGTTTACTGTTGAATTGAAGACAAAACAATCAAATAGAATATATAGAGATAATCAGGTAACTTAAGTTTGGTAGCAGGGGATGAGTAAGCAGTTAGTGAATTGAAATGAAAATCAACATTTAAAATATTCATAAATTTGTGCCTACCTCAAATTCTTCTATATATTTTACAGCTAATTTCTTTGTATGCTTTCACCTCAAAGACTGGACAGTACTAGCAAGGGAGATTATTGTGTTGGAGGGAGGGGATGAGGAGGTCATAAAAGTTTGGTAGCAGGGGGTGAGTAAGCAGTTAGTGAACAGATTTATATACATTTTTCTAGTGAATTGAAAGGAAAATCAACATTTAAAATATTCATAAATTTGTGCCTACCTCAAATTCTTCTATATTTTCTATAGCTAATTTCTTGGTATAAGAATCAAGTGCTGCCTAACTTTCTTGCCTGCATAATGGAACAAACCAATTGCACCAACCACTATTATATATTTTAATTAGGTATAGATAATGTTTTTCATTTAAAATTATTTTAGGATTATTGTAGTACATTATGGTGAACTAATCCAGCTCCGTTGCATATGGGACACGTTTTACTGAAAAAATTAACCACCAACTAATGCAGGCATAATAGGCAAAGAAAAATTTTCTTATACAAGAAATATGATCAATATTTAAGCAGCTATTGTGGTTCAGTAGCCAAAATTGGCATAATCATTGGATTCTAGTAACATTGGACCAAAGTGCCGTTGCGCATGGGACATTTTAATGATGTTTCGCTCAGTCATTTTACAATGGATGGTGTTAACAACCCAAAACTTTTTACCTTAGTAAAAACTGCTATGCAGTTATTAAATAAACACAAACAGTGCTAACTTCATCTATCTTATAAGTCATAAGTAAAACCATTCAATATTTATTCTGTTAAAATTGATGAGAATAACCCATGTAGATAATGTTGTCGTGTGCTGGTTTTTGTTGTGAAGTCAGCTTTTATTGTAAATATCTGATCACTGTGAGACTCTTTCAACTTTTACTTTCTAAAACTTATTTTAATGTGAATTTTATATAAATTTTGATCTCGCTTATCCAAACTAGTTGCTTCCCCCAATAGGGTATTTCTGAACCCTCGAAAAAGGCCTAACTTTGAATAGACACTGTGAACAAAAAAAGTATTATTTACCATTTTTGGTCCAGAGGTACTTCATAGTGTCTAAATGAATGTCCAAAAGAAAAAAACCCGTTACCATATCAGCTACATCATTTTTTTGCCCCATATTGGTGCACATGTAAAAAATTTCAAAATTTGATAAAATCTCCGAGAAGGCTTCATTTCTGAGCAAAGCTGATGCCATTTTTGGGGGTTGAAACACATACCTGTGTGAATTTTCAGCATCATATCATGTTCCAAACTGAAAATATTAAAGAATATGTAATTATTAAAATGTCGCCCGGGCGACATCTTGCGCGATTTACGCGACACGGAAACTGCTCTAAATCGGAAACCGATTGGAGTTGCATGCTCAAATTTTCAGGATTTCTTAGTTTTTATGATGTCCATCTGTGGTGCAAGTTACAACAAAATCTGAGGACATGGGTTTAAAAATCCAAAATTTCTGGATGATTTGACATGGAATTACCCAACAGATACTATGCTACCCCCATCCCCAATAGGAGGTAATGCCTGAGAGGATGGTATAATGACGAATAGCGTATACTACACTAACCCTTTCTCCAAAGGAGGAGGTAATGCCTGGAAGGATGCTATCATAACAGAACAGATACTACCCTTTCTCCCTAAAAGAGGTGGTAATGCCTGTGAAGTACTTTCTTCGCCTGAATTGGGCATTAAAAGATAGTACAATTAATGGAAGTAATAGTATAGTTTCAACTTCAGACAGACACCATATCACCATTAGTATTAAATACAGATCAAATTCTCTTAAATATTTAATCAGCTAACCCTAAAAAATATCTTTGTAAATTAATTTTTTACCATTTATTTTTTGCTTCTTCCAATTTATAAAACTTTTCGACATAAGTTTTATTTTTAAGCTGATTAAGCAATTTACATCCTAAATATATTCTATTAGAAAAAAAGATTGTGTGGTAGATTTGATTTCTGAAATCCTTTTTGCCTATCATTTCTACTGCCAGATGATATATGTTTAATTGGTGCCAGATGATATTATATGTTTAATTGATGCCAGATGATATATGTTTAATTGGTGCCAGATGATATATGTTTAATTGGTGCCAGATGATATTATATGTTTAATTGGTGCCAGATGATATATGTTTAATTGGCGGCAGATGATATATGTTTAATTGGCAGCAGATGATATTATATGTTTAATTGGCGGCAGATGATATTACATGTTTAATTGGCGGCAGATGATATTACATGTTTAATTGGCGGCAGATGATATTACATGTTTAATTGGCGGCAGATGATATTACATGTTTAATTGGCGGCAGATGATATTACATGTTTAATTGGCGGCAGATGATATTACATGTTTAATTGGCGGCAGATGATATTACATGTTTAATTGGCGGCAGATGATATTACATGTTTAATTGGCGGCAGATGATATTACATGTTTAATTGGTGCCAGATGATATTATATGTTTAATTGGTGCCAGATGATATTATATGTTTAATTGGTGCCAGATGATATTATATGTTTAATTGGTGCCAGATGATATTATATGTTTAATTGGTGCCAGATGATATTATATGTTTAATTAGTGCCAGATGATATTATATGTTTAATTGATGCCAGATGATATATGTTTAATTGGTGCCAGATGATATATGTTTAATTGGTGCCAGATGATATATGTTTAATTGGTGCCAGATGATATTATATGTTTAATTGGTGCCAGATGATATTATATGTTTAATTGGCGGCAGATGATATTATATGTTTAATTGGCGCCAGATGATATATGTTTAATTGGTGCCAGATGATATATGTTTAATTGGCGCCAGATGATATTATATGTTTAATTGGCGCCAGATGATATTATATGTTTAATTGGCGCCAGATGATATTATATGTTTAATTGGTGCCAGATGATATATGTTTAATTGGTGCCAGATGATATTATATGTTTAATTGGTGCCAGATGATATTATATGTTTAATTGGCGCCAGATGATATATGTTTAATTGGTGCCAGATGATATTATATGTTTAATTGGCGCCAGATGATATTATATGTTTAATTGGCGCCAGATGATATTATATGTTTAATTGGTGCCAGATGATATTATATGTTTAATTGGCGCCAGATTATATTATGTTTAATTGGTGCCAGATGATATATGTTTAATTGGCGCCAGATGATATTATATGTTTAATTGGCGGCAGATGATATATGTTTAATTGGTGCCAGATGATATATGTTTAATTGGTGCCAGATGATATATGTTTAATTGGCGGCAGATGATATTATATGTTTAATTGGCGGCAGATGATATATGTTTAATTGGTGCCAGATGATATTATATGTTTAATTGGCGCCAGATAATATATGTTTAATTGGCGGCAGATGATATTATATGTTTAATTGGCGGCAGATGATATTATATGTTTAATTGGCGGCAGATGATATTATATGTTTAATTGGCGGCAGATGATATTATATGTTTAATTGGCGGCAGATGATATTACATGTTTAATTGGCGGCAGATGATATTACATGTTTAATTGGCGGCAGATGATATTACATGTTTAATTGGCGGCAGATGATATTACATGTTTAATTGGCGGCAGATGATATTACATGTTTAATTGGCGGCAGATGATATTACATGTTTAATTGGCGGCAGATGATATTACATGTTTAATTGGCGGCAGATGATATTACATGTTTAATTGGCGGCAGATGATATTACATGTTTAATTGGCGGCAGATGATATTACATGTTTAATTGGCGGCAGATGATATTACATGTTTAATTGGCGGCAGATGATATTACATGTTTAATTGGCGGCAGATGATATTACATGTTTAATTGGCGGCAGATGATATTACATGTTTAATTGGCGGCAGATGATATTATATGTTTAATTGGCGGCAGATGATATTATATGTTTTATTGGCGGCAGATGATATATGTTTAATTGGTGCCAGATGATATTATATGTTTAATTGGCGCCAGATGATATTATATGTTTAATTGGCGCCAGATGATATTACATGTTTAATTGGCGCCAGATGATATTATATCTAATAAAACTTTTAATTTTTTCCCAGTAATGAATGAGCACTGAACTCCACATTAACATTTTTATTAGTTTTTAATTTTTATAATTTTTAATTTCGAAATAAAGTAAACTATCTGTTCTGGCGAAAGATGTTATATTTTTGGGAAATATCAATTTAGCTTTGAAACAATAAATACTATTTTTATATCAAAATAGTATTTATTTACATTCAAACATCACGAGTGTCTTCTCGGACAAAGGGAGTGAACTATTCAACAAGTTATGTTGATTTTGAGATTACACATTATCAAGACAGGTAACTCTTGAATAAGTTATATCTCCCATTCCCTCTATCAAATTTGATCTATGAACATACACAGTTCTCAGAGTTTTATTATTACATAGATGATAGAATATTTAGTTGCAATGAAATATTTAAAAATTAAAAAAACGAATTTACCAAAAGTTGAAACAATTCAGGAATTCCTCTCCACCATGTTTGCTTTTATTGTATTTCTTCTAAATGTAAATATTCTTTTATGGTAGAGGTTCTTGGGTGAGTCCGTAATAGAAAACTCAGTCTTATCGAATTAGAGTTTCTGCAGTCGAATCACTAAGGATACTGCAACAAGCCAACTTGCTCCAAACTTGCTGGTCGATGCTGCCAAATATCTGAACAGACGTAACTGGGTGTTGACCATACATTATGGCCGGTTGCCAGCTGAAACAGAAGTCTCTACTGAAAACCATTGGGCAGGTGGGATTTTGTGTGAACAAAAACAGGGCGTCAAACTGAAGGCGTAGCTCGAACTCATGTCGGCCTCCCAACATCTGTGGCCTTTGCTGATGGAATCGCAAGTGGATGACAATTGTAGCCAAGGATGCTCAAAATGGTCACCTGATTTGCAGCGATACGGGACCATCTTGTGGAATTGAAACATTAAAATAATTAGTTCATCATGGGAAACATCAGCTTACACGAGCCACAAATAATTAACGATATTTAATTCGTGGAAAAGTGCCTAAGTGGATGAACAAAATATCCAAAGAAAGACGGGCCGAAATGTAGTCGAAAATAAAATAGCAACGGCGAGAAAAATAAGCCAAATAGAATCAACACAAATAAAGATATTAAATAATTATTTTAATTTGATAAATTGTTTGAGAAATCAATCCGAACTTGATGCTCTTTGAATACGGCGTAATCAAGTTTGACACACCGGTTCTCGTTGGGTCACCAAAGTTAAGCGACGCTGGGTCTGGTTAATACCAGATGGGTGACCATTTGGGAATATCAGGCGCTGTATGTGGGAAGACGGCAACACCTTCCTGCAAAAAAAAACTCTGCAAAAACTTACTGTCGGTAAAATCATCTTGCCAGAGCAGGATACACATGCGACTGGGGACGGCTTGTGAATTTGATACTCCCTAGAAACTTCCTCCCCCGGAGGAAGCCGGTTCAACCCGTGCTCTTTAAATCTGTTTGTAATAACAATCAAGAACACAGTTGCCTTGTAAATCATAAATTCAAAGAATTTTAGTAATCAAGATGTCGATTTTCAATAATTAATGTCCCAAAACACATTCAAGGTGATTATTACATTGGGCACACGTAATTCGGTAACACCGGTACCGTCTCTGTTGTTAAGACATGTCTATACGCAATGCTAGACAATTTCTGAAGCTCCCCTAACTCCCCTAACTATTCACGACAGAGCTCACTCTACTTCTTTGTACATCCGTGCACCTGAATCAAAGCACGTGTTTCACATCACGATTAAATTGTGTTTTTTTTTTTTTTTTTTTTGCATTCTGAAGGATGCAACTTTGATCCATACAATCAAGACCCAACTGGGTGTTCTGACATTGTTGTACCGATACATCATTACAGTCTTCTACCAATTATCAACCGACAACATTTTGTGTCGAGCCATAATTTTGAAAGTTTGATTTGATTGATTTTTAAGACCATTTTCATGCTGTCACTTTGAAAATGTTGCTTATTTTTCTTTTCTTCCAGGAGTATGAGTCCGATAGCTCGGTACAGTCCCTTGGGAAAAAGGAAATGTAAGTAAATATAAACCCTTTGTTACAATAGTATTGTATATAGAAAGTAAAGTAAAAAAATTCCTTTGTTACAATAGTATTGTATATAGAAAGTAAAGTAAAAAAAACCTTTGTTACAATAGTATTGTATATAGAAAGTAAAGTCAGAAATTCCCCTATTTTTTTTAATCGGGATTTAAAAACAAAAGACAATAGATAAAAAAAATTTGTTTTGCAAATGCCAATTATTGGTTTGTGTTTGAAAATTTTTTTTCAAATTTTCACTTGATTTTATCGCTTTTAATATTTAGTCTTGCTCGCTATATTTTTTTAGATAGTCATACACACAGGAAGTTGGAGTTTTCACTCTCACACTCCTATCTACTACAACTGCCACTATTTTGAAGACACATAACGTTATTATTTCATATTCCAATCTTGCAGTCATGTACATTAGATAGTACATTAGATAATCTACATTTTCAAGTGAAAACAGGGCCACACCCTCTACATACAAATGATTTCTTTTACATTTGAACAATGTCTGTGTTTTGTATTCTCGCTTACCAAAATAAAAGACTAGCAGATGTACATTTACTGAGCACTATTTGCCTCTGTTCATTCTAAACAAATTCTATCTTTACCAAATATGAACACCATAAACATCATTGGTTTTTGCATAGATTTCATTTATATATTTAAAAGAAACTTATTACTTTATTCTAATCAATGAATTAGTCTTAGATTAACAGATTTACTTTTATCAAACACAATTTCTGATTTCTTCATTAAATGGTATTAATTTCTTAATTTTTTTTGTAACGTAAAATTACCAATTACACTTACCTTAAAATTGTATGAAAGAAACAAAATTGCTTAAAAAGACTGAATATTCCACAGCGACAACTAAATTGCAAATGTTTCATCTGCAAGAAAATCATTGTAGTAGCAGTTATTTTTATATTCTTCAAATAAAAATATAAGTTATTCCCCTCGCTAATTACGATCATAATTAAAAAATGGACACTACAGAAAAACATTCGACTGAATCAGCGTGCCGCTATTCCGAATTCACAACAGCAAGCCGCAATCAGTAAACTGTCTCTTCAGTCATAATTTTTTAAAAAGTCAACATTTTTTTCGTGTAAAACTTTATAATTAAATTTGCTGGTAAATTTTGCGCTTATACGTTTGTCTGCCACCCCGCTGTGCTAGATAGTAGCAGTTCATCAAGTCAGATGGTTGCCATGGCTACTGGATCAAGCGTGTTTACGGAGACAATATTTTGGTTAGACTCATTTTATCAAACTGACGTATTTGTTTATTTATGAATTCGATCAGCTCCCTAGCGTTGGCGGATATGAATTTGTTGTACCGTGTTATTGGGACTATAATAACATACTTTGCTACAGTTTATTTAAAAAACCAGTTCTGCCCGCATAAATAATAATATAGACACGTTTTTCGGCACTCCAGAAAAACATTAGACTGAGTCAGCGTGCCGCTATTCCGAATTCACAACAGCAAGCCACAATCAATAGACTGTCGCTCCGGTCATAATTTTTTAAAAGTCAAAATCTTTTTCATGTAAAACTTTATAATTAAAACTTGCTGAAAGAAAAAGTTTTCTATTTTTATTTTAAATAATTTCTTTTAGAAAAATAAGTAATCAAATGTTGTTTTTTTTTCGAAACATTGAAATATGATTTTTTCTACTAATCATAGCGCTGTCGGATATCGCAGATATAAAAAAAAAATCCATTTTTACTTTATTTTTTTTTTTTCATTAAAAAAAATTTACCAGTAAGTTTTTTTACATGAAAAACATTTTGACTTTTTAAAAATTATGACCGGAGAGACAGTCTATTGACTGCGGCTTGCTTTTGTGAATTCGGAATAGCGGCACGCGTACCCAGTCGAATGTTTTTCTGGAGTGCCCATTTTTTTAATTATGATCGTGACTAGCAAGGACAATAACTTATATTTTTACTTGAAGAATATAAAAAGAATTCTTTCCCTTACAACTAAAATTTTATTAAACAGTTATATATAAAATATAGTTATTTGCAGACATGTTTTATCATCTCTGACTCATCAGTGTGGCTAGATGTAGAGAGATTGGAATGCTCTACCGACTGAGCTAACCAAACATGAAACTATGTATTTATTTACATTTTTTACGATACTGATGACTGAAAGTACTCAATTCTTATATATAAATGTGTGTATGCTTTATTTTTCATTGTTATTAAATGCAAGACTCTTCTTCATTTTTATTTCAGCTGAAACGAGTGATGGAGACCGCTATGATAATTACCTGACACCCCCCAAGCGTCTAAACACTGGCCCAAGCACTACCCCTGTCCGAATTATAGCCTCTCCTCATTCGAAATTGTAAGAATTTTTATATTTTGAGTTGTTTTTTTTTTTCTTTCTTTCTCGCTTATAAAATTGTCTGTGATTTTCTGTCTATATCTTTTCCTGAAAAGAATTAACAAAAATGATTAACTGAACCAACTAATCTTAATTCGGACTTATTTTTAGTTTGCATAATTTTTATAATTTGTGCATTGTCGCACTGACACCTTGCTACTGTTTTGAGATCAATCGTAGCAATTTGTATGATTGGTGCAAATTTGAATACCTGGCATGATTTTTTTTTTTTGTGTGACACTGGTGTGATACTATAGACTACCCCTCCCCCAACCAGGATCACCAGGAAAGATCATCTAGGAAATGAATGGCAATATAGAAAACGACGGATCCATTGTGTTACACAGACCAAATGACACCATGAACAGTTAGCCGGAGGGTGGGGGTCACGATAAAGGATTTGGAAGGATGAGAAAGAGAGCGGACATATCTAGTTTCCGGTTGAAGTAAGCTGAAAGTAACTGAGAAAAAACTCCCGGACACCTAGGATTTCCGGTCAAGAGTAGATATATTTGTAGTACATTGGTTGTTCGAAGAGATTGGTGAGAGATTGGCAGTGAATGGTCTTGACGGACGAATGGACGACAAAGCTCGATTCAGTAGGCAAGAATTTGAAAGGTGTAGCTCAGATGTAGACTCTAACGACACACACACACACACACACGTGTTCAACAAGTCACTTGTATAAAAATGCATGCGTTTGTTGTTTTTATATTGTATGCAAATTGTGAGCTGTGCTTCGTGCCCCGGCAACTGCCAGCATTGGAAACTCCAGACAACCAGAAGAAGAAAAAATCCCACAGCACATGCGCTTGGGGTAAGGCGGTTAGTCGAAGACCCATTGTTTTGATGATCTGCTGAGAGATCAAATTTCACAAAGTCAGTTGAATTAGTTATTCTAAAAGAATCGCTAAATGATTGGCTGATTTTAAACGGGGTATATATAAGGAATGAAACTGGCAAAAGATTGCTCATCTATCTATTCAGAGTCACTTGTTGCTCTGGTGCTAACTAATGAGAACACCAGTCTGCCGTCCATTAAAACAGTGCCACATATCATACCTCTGTCCTCGGAAGAGCTGTACACCGCAAATCGAATATTTTATAATTCAGCAAGTTATCATTTTTTGAACTGCTTGATTCCACTGTTGGCATTAGATTAACAATTCTTGTTTCAGAATCTGTTGCTCACAGAAGTGACCACATGAAGGTTGCTAGCTAACATCCTCAGTGAAAATGGTGCAGTAGATTTGACGGGACTCCAAACAAGTTGCTACTGTAGACATAAGGGGCTACTGTGAATTAGGATGAAAGTTTAGGAGGTCATCCTAAAGTTGGAGCTGTGCAGCGAGATGTTTGTTCACATTAGTTTTAAATTTCTGCATGTCGGTACAGCTGGGAAAACAGGGAGCAGGGAGCAAGGAGCAAGGAGGGAGTTCTAAAGACCGGCAGCTCGAGGAAAGGAGCTATTGGAATAGATGGCTCTCTGGCATCTGGGGACCTCCACAGTGAATGGATTGGATTTAGCTGATTGTCGGGTTGGTCTAGTGTATTTACGTCGAGGGGGCACCAGAGCAGCAAGTTCATTGGAGCACATTCCATTGAAGTACTTGTAAAACAAGCACGATGATGCAACATTTCGGCAATGGGACAGGGGCTGGAACTTGGTGGATAGTGAGGGACCTATTAGATTAGAGACTCTTTTTTGGACTTTGTCTAAGAGGGAGAGACTGGTGAGTGGTGCACTAGAAATGTTTTTGTTTTTCATATAAATGATTCAGGTGTTAGTATCAGAAATGATGACAAATTCTAATTTGTACTGTTGGCGCAGGTTTCAAAACCTTGCAAAATCATCAGCGATTAATTAGAATGATGATGATGATGAGTAAGGCAAGTTTTTATAATGAAGATGTGTCTTTATTTATCTAACTGAAACTAAAAAATATCATTTGAAAAAAAATGGTTGATAACATTGTACTAGATTTCATTTTATTTATACCTTGAAAAGTATAGAAATGAAAAAAAAATACAAATGTTTATATGGGGTTCAGGGCTGGGATCCAACAATGAGGAGTATCTGTATTATGCTGCCTCTGTTTCTGGACTTTAGTGTGTCTATAACTATTAAACAATTCAATGAAATATTGATAAAGAAATATTGTGCTGATGAAGTGATTCATATAATTGTTAATCTTCTACCCTGCTATTGATTGATAATAAAATGGAAATTTCTGAAACATATGTACACAAGGACACATATTGTTGGTGTTGAATTTTGTTTAGCTCAATGTTGCCTGCTGTATTTATTTGTAGCATTTCATTTTGTTTAAAAAAAAAAAAAATCAGTGTTTAATAATCTCCTTGTAATGCAACTAAAGTTACAGTTATTGAGGTCCTGGGTATGACCTTAAAAGACATCCAGTGGTGGGGCCTCCATTTGGGAGCTGTGGGGAATGTGGAGTTGCCCCTTAGTTGCCATTGCTCTTAGGTCCACTCTGGCTCGAAGTGGTAGTACCTGTAAGGACTCCATCTATGGGTCAAATAGAACCTACTGGCGCTACCAAATCAGACTGTCTGAAGTTATTGACTTCCTGACTAAAAATGCACCAAATATTGATTCTATTTATCTTCCTCCCATAAGGTAAGATGTGACACAGGGTCGAGAAAGTGGGAAAAAAACAGCGCTCGAGAATTTGAGCACTCTGGCTATTTAAAAATTGCCTAGGCAGCCCCATCGGCATTCCTCAGTAGAGGTGCCTCAGGCGATTAGCAATAAACTGACCCCTTCTCAAAGGGTGAGAAGGCAAAGCCTGGGAGGGTGCTCCTCCTAGAACTGCACAGGACGGACAACCGATAGACCAGCGTAAATCCAGACCCGAAGGTCCGCACCAAACATTGATGTTTTATTGTTTTTTTTTCCTTTGCAAAACTCAATCATGTTCTTCAAAATCTGAAACAAAAAACAATTTCTCGCCCTCCCCATTTCTTCCCTCTCCCCTCTTCTTCCCTCTCCTGTCTTCCCTCCCCCTTTCACTCAACCAAACACCATGAATAAATAAACATATAAAGAACTTGAAGAATAAAAACCTTCACCAAAATGACCGGATTCAGCATTAAATAACCCGAAAAGGGTTGATATGTCGTAAAACAAAACTACCAAACCAAAATCCATGATTAAACATTTGAAGATATAAAGAACTTGAAGCATAAAAACCTTCACCAAAATGACAACAATTCAAAATACCAAAACTCTTAGCTAATGACTATAAATGACCCATTGACTTAAGACTCAAATGAAGGATATTTCCTTCTACATTCATGGCATGAAATGACCCGAAAAGGGTTGATGTGCCATTAAGCAATGCCTTACCTTACATTACCTTACAGTTATTGAACTAAACTTTTCTTTAAATAAATATAATATATATATATATATATATATATATATATTTATTTATTCTGGTACAGAAAAATTAGTACAACATTCGTACCGTCGGTTTCAAGCACGGAAGGTCTTACCCATCCGGCTCTCTTCAGCTTCTGTTGTCAGCTGAAGAGAGCCGGATGGGTAAGACCTTCCGTGCTTGAAACCGACGGTACGAATGTTGTACTAATTTTTCTGTACCAGAATAAATAAATATTATGCTCTTAATTTTTAACTTTAATTCTTAATTAATCGAGCACTCTGCTGGGATTTTTCCTACCATTCTACAAAGAAGTTATATATATATATATATATATAATGAAGCTGCTCTATTTCTCAAAGTTTCTCATTGATGTTTTATTGCTTTTTTTTTCCTTTGCAAAACTCAATCATGTTCAACAATTTCCCTCCCTACTCTCTTCTTCCCTCTCCCCTCTTTCTCCCCCTCCCCTTTCACTCATGAATAAATACTTAAACATATAAAGAACTTGAAGCATAAAAACTTTCACCAAAATGACCGGATTCAGCATTAAATAACTCGAAAAGGGTTGATATGTCGTAAAACAAAACTACCAAACCAAAATCCATGATTAAACATTTGAAGATATAAAGAACTTGAAGCATAAAAACCTTCACCAAAATGACCAGATTCGGCATTAAATAGCCCCCCAAAAAGTTGATATGCCGTAAAACAACCAAACCAAAAACCATTATTAAACATTTGAAGATATAAAAATAAAAACCTTCACCAAAATGACAACAATTCAAAATACCAAAACTCTTAACTGATGACTATAAATGACCTACTGACTTAAAGACTCAAATGAAGGATATTTCCTTCTACATTCATGGCATGAAATGACCCGAAAAGGGTTGATGTGCCATTAAGAAATGTCTTACATTACATTACCTTACAGTTATTGAACTAAACTTTTCTTTAAATAAATATATATATATATATATATATATATATATATATATATATATATATATATATATATAATGAAGCTGCTCTATTTCTCAAAGTTTGTCATCGATAGCCTTGAATCTGACAAATTGATATTTGATTCTGTCTAACCAATTTTCCTTTTTTTTCCTTCCACCATGTTCTTTACAACATTATAATGTATTTTGATTTAGTTTATTTTGAAAAAGACCTATTTCAGCTAGGAAGATTGTTAAAAGCGAGACATTTTTTTCAATAATGACCTAAATAGCAAATTCAGTGTTGGACATTAATAAAATTTATTTTTGACATTGCTCTGTCTGTTGCAGCTATCAGATAAACAATTGTGCTTAAAATCAATATTTTTAGCGTTAATTGTGTGTGTGTGTGTGTGTGTATGTATATATATATATATATATATATATAAAGAGGTGTACTAAAAGCAAACTTTTAGGAAAGGTAAAACCTATTGTGAAGAATATACAGCTCAATATCCAGGATAGAGCAAGTAGATATGAAGAAGAATGGAAAGGAATTAGAGGAGCAAAAGCCAAATCAAAATTCAATTCAATTGCTCAGAGTTGGCTTTTGCTCCTCTAATTCCTTTCCATTCTTCTTCATATTTATATATATATATAAACACATAGATGGAAGATAGTTGCTTAATCACATATGTTCAAAATATCCATCAATTATGCAAATTAGACTGAACTGACTTGCATATTTTAAAAGTATATTGTATTTGCAACACTATTCATAGGCATTAAAAGTGTCAATCATTAATCGTTCACATGCAATTTTCATTGTTATTACAGCATACTTCTCCAACTATGATATAAAAACAATTAGGTATTACCGATTCCGGAAGAAGGTATGGGCAACCTCGCCACGCACGATGTGATGATTCAGCTTGACTGGAACGGAGTAATTTCTGATGCGGCCGAGTCATCGGATTGGTCTCAATCCGCCCAGAGTGATAGTTGTATATCATCATAAGTGGTACAATATGATGAATAAAACATAGTTGTATATCATCATAAGTGGTACAATATGATGAAAGAGGTTGTTGTTTTACAATAAATCTGTGGTTGCTATCTTTATTGTTCAGAAGTTTGATATTAATTTCACTGTTGATTTCTGTTTCAGCCTTCCGATGTCCTCCACAAACAGCATGGACGAGTGCAGCAGTCCAGAGCAGAGTTTGCCAACCCGAGTGCCAAGAATTTCATCCCCAAACATTTTAAGCCCTCTGCAACCTAAACCGGCCTCCATTTTTGGATTCACACCCGTCAGAGATTCTCGCGATATGACAACCACCGATTCTGAGAACTCGGATATGACTGAGTCGACAGATATGTCCGAGTCGACGGAACATATCCTGAACACTATTGACAGTCCGAATTTCCCATCCATAAAGCAGGCTCCGCCAGTGTGAAAGCAATTTTTAGAGGTTTTGACAACCACCAAACCCACCACTTTTCAGATACGAATGAGAACCTTCCACCAATCTCTTCCAATTCTTCCATGTGCTTGTCTACACTCTCATCCTTCACTCCAAAAAGTTTAGATTATTTTTAAGCTCCTTCTATCAGCATGATTGCAGTAAAATGGAAATAATCACCCGACTTGTACATACGTTTGAGTTTTATCTTCAGACAGGACTCAATCTACATGCATGTAAACCTCATCATAGTGATACATCATAAAACTCTATAAATTGCAGCATGTAATTTATAGTTTAAAACATAAAACTCTATAAATTGCAGCATGTAATTTATAGTTTAAAACATAAAACTCTATAAATTGCAGCATGTAATTTATAGTTTAAAATATATTTATTTTTCTTAAAAAAGTGATACCAAAGGCTGAAGAAGGCTTCACGTGTGGATATTTTTTTCTTTTTCAATTATATGAGAAAGATGTATAATTATTGCACATATTTTTTAGGTCAATATTTATATCAAAACAAAACGTGTTTAATACGAAAAAATACGTTAAAGACAAGTTCTCTGTTTATTCTGGAGCATATCCACTGCTCACTTCGATATCAGCTTGCAATTTATTTGTCCGAATATCAGTTCCGTGAACAAAGAACTACTGGCTTTACGAGGCAATCCACGCCTTTTTATTGGCCACTGACTCCTCCAAATCATTGTAGACTTTGGCCGCATGCCAGTTTTGTTAACAACTGATTGATGTGGAAGACTCAGTAAGAGAGTAAGGAGGATGAGACAGAGCGGATTCCTTGCTTTGTTGTTAATGGATTTGACCGAGTGAAAAATCATAAATTTTTTTTTTTAAATGAAATAATTATGCTTCAACCTATATATATATATATATATATATATATATATATATAAGTGCATATCTTCTGTCAGCAGAAAAAAAAATCAACCAAAGTGCTCGATCGTAAAAACGAGCAGAATGTTTTTATTTACATACTATAAACTTAAATGCCCATTGGATGGTACCCAGGTTTAGCTGGATTTAAAAAAAAAAAAAAAGAAGAAAACTCCACTGAATCCAGAGACGGAAAAGCCGGATACCATTCAATGGACTCTGTAAATATATAAATAAACACACACGTACACACATACACACATACATACACACACACACACATATATATATATATATTGTTACCAAGTAATCATTAAAAACATTGAATATTACAGGCCAGTATGGTTTTTAAAAAAACCCAGAGTTTTATCAAAGTATTGGACAATTCTACTATTACAGTCTGATAACAATTTACTTTCTCAATGGCCTGATTTATTTATTAATCTTTTTTGTTTTTCTATTTTACATTCAGAATTTGAATTGCAAATCATAAAAAAAGAAATCTTTAGAATATGTGAAAATAAATACTTTAAAAACGACTGCGAAAACAAACGAGCAGTCAGAAATATTTTGGTCGTTGTGTGATATGATTCATTTGGTCTCTTTCGTTCTAATTGGGCGTCACATTGAATCGGTTTTGATTTTCACTCAATTTGACTTATATGTGACGAGTCATGATGTGCATACAAGTTGTGCAGGCATCTCTGCACGCATGCACATGTATGCATGTGTGCACACATGATATTCAATGTATCATGATTTATTGATTACATACAAATCTGCGAAAAGCTAATTTGAATTTTCTGTAAAAAATGTCTCGGCAGGTGTGCACGCGCGCACACATGCATACACGCACACACCGTGATACATACATTCATAATAATCCATTCAGATGCAGACATTGACACACGTGCACACATATGGATACACATATTTTGGTTCATTCGCACACACTGATAGCATCACATATGCGTGCACACACATGGATGCATTTCAAATACACGCACATGATGAGATGCTTATATTCTTACACTCATACTTACTGATCCGCTCTAATTCGGACACATTCATATACTCTCTCGTATACATACGCATACACACACTGATATAAGCCATAACATATAGGGACAACATATAAACACTCTCTGACATATTCACACATTGATTCATATTCATTATACATAATGAATACAATGACCAGAGTGCTCAATTACTGGAGTAAAAGTTCAACAATTTATTAAAATAGTTACATAATGAATACAATAGCCATACCAATGGTTTCTTGCTAACGCAATTCGTTAGTGTTCTCCAAGCGGCTTTGAAATTGAAATTACAAATCCATCTAACCGGTGTAAAAATCTATATCAACTGAGGGGCCCACTTTCAAATTAGACTCTAAATTTGCACCAGCACGCCAAAATCCAGGATATTCCTGGGATTTATTTCTATAGGGAACAAAAAATGTGACTGATTTTTTTTACACCGGTTATAGATGGATTTTGTAATCTGGAAGCCTCTGGGAAGACACTGAAGAATTGCGTTAGCAAGAAACCATTGGTATGTCTAGTACGTAACTATATATATATATATATATATATATATATTCATGCACTTCATTTTTATCATGAAGTACGACTTAAAAATATATATTCTTTTAGTGATACATTTATTAATTTTCTTTTTTCTTCTTTTTAATTGCAGTTACAAAAAAATGAAGTAACAATTGTGAAGCTTTAAATGATTTAATGAAAATTTTTATATTTTTGAGTCAAATGGGGAAAAGTTATTTCATGTATAGCGATTTTTTATTTTTTATTTTTTTATTTTTTTATTTTTTTTATTTTTTATTTTTTTTTTAATTTAAAAAAAAATTTTTTTTTTTATTTTATTTATTTATTTATTTTTTTAATTTTAATTTTTTTTAAATTTATTTTTTATTTTTTTAGTAATATTCGAAATAATCACCATCACACTCTTCTCACCACGAGTGAGATAAGATATTCCCAAATGTGTGAACCTGCTGCAAGATTTCATTAGTCTCAGGTGTGATAACGAAGAGATATTGTGTGTCGCATTGTACCTATTCATTGTTGGTATATTAACTAAAAATATTTCCAAACACATAAGCTGCGCTAAAAAAAAAAATCCCTGCATATTATGACTGTGCGAATGGGTGGAAATCCGAGAGTTCAGGTAAACGTAGTGCATATGCAGAGATGCATCTGCTGTTGATCTCGGCATCTTATGCGGCAGGGGGGGGGGGGATAGATTAGTTCTTTTGGTGGAAAATAAACAATACTACTTCTTTAGTCGACAATATCGTTCTTGTATAGATAGATCCTCCTTTACGAATACATCCAATTGTAAATAACCCCAACACCCCCCACCTCACTCACCCACAACACGCACGGTCGTATGTTTTTTTTTTTTCCTCTAATTGGCTATGAATGATTAATAGATTCTAGGAAGATTAATCGGTACTTCTTTACAATAGCACCCCCGTCAAAAAATACCCGCCTTATCTATATAATACGTTTGTATGTACATTATCACCTTCTACACACATTCAAAAAAAAAAATGAGATCGTCTGATTGCCAAAGATTTAATGCAAACAAAGTAATTTCTGATTTTCTGATGTCACTGGTTGTTAAAAATTTAGACTATTCATTTTAAAATGAATTGTTCCAAAATTGAACATCACATCATGGATTGAATTCTGCCGTCATTTTCGACTTAAGTAACATTTGTTTTATCTATTTAAAAAATATTTAGCTGACAATTATTTTTACAGTAAGAGAAAAGAGAAGATGGTAGGTAAGCCACCGTGGAATCTCCACATGTTCCTGCCAGTTGTTTTACGTAAATGGTCTAAGTTAGGGTGCTCAAATAGTCTAAGATTAGAATTTACGTGCCTTTTGATAACAAACGACTAGGTATTTTTATTTGAATTATTTTCTTTTTCGTTAGGGGTTAAAAATGTTACTCTGTGCATGCTAATATTAGTCGTCAGCTATTGTATTAGAGGGAGGGCCTGTAGACGAGTGGTTATAGCACTTGTCCTTGGGCTGGACAACCCGGGTTCGATCCCATTCACGGCATGCAAATTTTCGGGTCTGAAAACTCCCTCTGTCCACCCAGCAGTAAATGGGTACCTGACTAAAACTCAGGGAAGGTTCAAGGCAGCGGAAGGAGAGGGATGGGCTCCGCCTTCCATATGCTGTGCCCTAGACACGGTGATTCTTAACAAATCACCGCCGCTACGGCCATGGGCAGTGTGCGATGTCGGCAACGACACTCGTGCGCGTCCAGGCTATGCGACCTTTACCTTTTTTTTTTTTATTGTATTAGACTGTAGCAGCACACGACACTTCCCATTTTGACGTTTGGGTGCATCATGAACGCGTTACTTGCTGCTTCGAGAACGTCATTTTTGGGACTTTAATTTTAGAAATCAGAAAATAATAATAAAAAAATAATTTTTTTCATTATTTGGATTATTTGTTCTCATCTTGGATGTTATTCTCACAACGTTTCGGCCGATGTAACCTCCGACCTTCTTCAGGAGCATTTTGTCAAACTCTGAAATCTATATGGAATTTCAAGCTGAATGCATGGACACATGGCGCCACAGATAACGGTGTTAAGTAGCAGTTAGTTCTAAGTGACAGTCTTCTAGAGAGTGAAGGTTCAATCCTGACTAAAAGCGATACTAAATCGGAATAAACTAAAAATTACTGAAGGCTTCCATCCGAGCATGGTTGATGGAATGAGAACAATCTATCGCTGTGGATTGAATAAAGGGTTCCGTTCGAAATTCTGTATAGATTCTCAAGTTTGGCAAGATGCATCTGAAGAAGGTCGGAGGTTACATCGGTCGAAACGTTGTGAGAATAACATCCAAGATGAGAGTAGTAGTCTGAATAATAGAAATTATCGGTCTTCGTCTCAAAAATTCCAAACCATTTTCAGTATTATTGTAAATAATATTTACAATTTTTTGTTTTTCTCATCTTTGTCGTTTTTTTAAAAAATTTTTTTTGTTATTTAACAACAAAGATGAGGATACCTGTCATAAATTGTAAAAAAAAAAAATTGTCATAAAAACATGTTTTTATGACGATTTTCTTAATTTAAAACAAAATTATTTTGCAGTTTGTTTTTATTCTCATTTCCACCGTCAATTGATGGTGAAACAGTCATTATGTTTTTTCTATTAGGATGATTGCATATGCGGCACGTCAGACCTGCATATAGACCATTGTACTCCGCTAATTGGAGCAGTTATGCCTTTCCATTGTCAAATATCTATGATCATCTGCAAAGCCATGTTGGGTACTTTGACCATAACCCTAACCCCCGCTTTGACTCTAACCCTAACGACGGGGTCAAAGTTAGTGTGGGTCCCAATGTAAAAAAGCACCCCTATGCTGTTCTCAGAACTAGATCATCAGTTTGTCCATGAGTGCAACTGGAATTACTGCAGGATTTGTGGTCACGGTTTACTTTCCTAGATCCGCAGTGTTTTGTTTATTGCCATACATATTAACAGGGTAACCTTGTAACGGTCATTTACTATGACGAAGCTATATTTAGCGCATCACATATTTTGCTGGAATGCATAGTTACCCTAACCCTGACCCTAACCCTAACCCCTTTTATCCCATCTCATTTCCCAAACTCTGAAATTTCCCAAATCCGAGAAACCTTAAAAAAGTTCATGAAGCAAAACTAATTAAGACGATTTTATATCCAATTTAAAAAATTGCCAGTTTAAAAAATTGCCAATTTAAAAAAATTGCCAGTTTAGAAAATTGCCAATTTAGAAAATTGCCAGTTTAGAAAATTGCCAGTTTAGAAAATTGCCAGTTTAGAAAATTGCCAATTTTAAAAAATTGCCAATTTTAAAAAATTGCCAATTTAGAAAATTGCCTGTTTAAAAAAATTGCTAGTTTAAAAAATTGCCTGTTTAAAAGATATTAAGATGATTTCTTTTTTGTGGCGGCGTGATTGTAAAGAAGCACCGATTAATTCTTTATTTATCCACGTTGATATGAAAACGGTCCGTGTCAATCTTTAGATACATTCTCGTAGGCGTGGAGCTAAACCAGCCTGAAGAACCAAAGAAGCGTTATTCTTGTCCGATGAGTTTGTACCTATTTTCAGGCAATTAGTTTAAAAAAAAATATTTCCAAACTGTTTCGTGGATGTCAAGTGACAACATGCAGTCTTCCCTTCCCCCCTCTCTCTTTTTTCTTCTCATCCTTTCTATTTTTACCACCTCCCTCTTTATTACTCCCTCACTCTTTCTTTTCCTCTCACTTCCCTTATTTTTACCTCCCTTCCTCTATCTTTCTCTTACCTCCCTCCCTCTATCTTTCTCTTACCTCCCTCCCTCTATCTTTCTCTTACCTCCCTCCCTCTATCTTTCTCTTACCTCCCTCCCTCTATCTTTCTCTTACCTCCCTCCCGCTACCTTTCTTTTACCTCCCTTTATCTTTCTGTTTTTCTCTCTCTCTTCATGCGCAAACTTTTGCAACTGCTTCAATATAATAGAAAGCCAGAAAGTTCACAGCAGCCGACTGTTTGACCTAGTTTCAGTGTTCCTTTTCGAACAATTATAGTAAGAATGGAAAAAAGTAACTTTTTTTCTCTGACTGCCCCCTGCACTAATTGTATCCCGATATATTAGTGATTTAAAAAAAAAAAAAATTGAAGATCTTTTTGTGTTTAATTAGATACCCAGTGAATCATTTGGGTCACATATGAAAAATAAACAAAAAAACTATCTATATAATAATACACAAAGGCAATTTCATGTTCGTATGTACATTATCATCCCCCACCCCTTTTTTAAAATATGGGATCGCCGAAGGTGCAAAGTAAAAAGAAGTAATTTAAAAAAAATCATCTGATGTTGCTGTTTTGTTGAATGTGAAATTCAAGCTAAAAATATACTTTCTTTGTCTTCAAGTTAGGATCAAAGTGTAATATCTGTTCTGTTCAAAGAAAGTACAATAATACCGTGGAGTCTGTGTTCACACCGGACATCCGTAAAATGGAAATATCTCACAAGGGTTTTGGAGATAGACCCCCATAAGCAGAAATATATTCTGAAACTACATTAAGCAGAGTAGTCAGATAAGTATGTTTCAGTGTGAACGAAGGTCGTACAACAATATTGTATCCATGAGACAATTGTGGATTCCATGAGTATTGCTCGTATTATAAGAATGTCTACTGATATGAAATCCAAAATAATTAACATACGACTGATAAAAATGTGATTTAATAAAAGTTGCAGAAGTTCTTAAAGAATTTGTGTGGAAGAAGAAAATCTTTTTTCAAATATCAGTTGATGAAATGAAAGAAGTTAAGATGACTGAAAGCAACATACAGATGACCTTGGCTCAACATTCTGATGACCTTGGCTCAACATTCTGATGACCGTGGTTCAACATTCTGATGACCGTGGCTCAACATTCTGATGACCGTGGCTCAACATTCAGATGACCGTGGCTCAACATTCTGATGACCGTGGCTCAACATTCAGATGACCGTGGCTCAACATTCAGATGACCGTGGCTCAACATTCTGATGACCGTGGCTCAACATTCTGATGACCGTGGCTCAACATTTTGATGACCGTGGCTCATTTTTTGTTACAGAAGAATTTGTTTCAAGTACAAAAATATAGACAAACTTCTTGAAATGGTTGTTAATTGGGAGACAAAATGCGAGTTGTATTTATAGATTTGTTCAGACCAGCATTTCGCAACCTTTTTACCCTTGCGTAAACCCTTAAAATGAATTACAAAAAAAAACAAATTTAGATACCACATCTTTCTCATTTTAGTGCCATCGTGTTTTACGTGGTAAATATTATAGTATAGATATTTTTTGGTAACTGTTTCAAAGAAAAATTAATAGTTCTTTGTCAAATTTTTCAGTAATGCTAAATAAAATTCATACTGTTCGTCTATTATATTCCATACTATTTCCAGTCATAAAAAAAATTCTAAGCTCAAACGTAAAAAAATCAACTAACGAATATGATATATAAATCCTATAAAATAAATGTAAACAACAAAAACAGATAATTTCTGGATCAGTTGTTTATTTATTATTTACTCGCAAAGTTGAAAAGACAACGTAAATCAAGGCTAGATGTCGTGTGTATCCGTAAATACTGAAAAAAGAATTTAGCTGAATGTTGTGGGCAAATGTGGGACTGTACCTGTCCACCAGGAACCACAGAGACGACAGATGTAGACTATGCGTCTTGTACTGAATCAGTTACTTGTTACATGTGGCAGTCATTTGCAGGTCCCATTCGCCGAGGGGACAACACTGAAGGAGGAGGTTTCACACTGGCACTTTACAGACGTTGCTAAATATATTCCCTATGATTCTTATATTTGTTAATTACATAACAGGTAAGATATGAATAACCAAGAATATATTGTGCGTCTTTAGTAATATTATGTATATGAAATTAAATAAAAAAATTTTTTTTTAAAAGTCAAATATGGATTAGCTAATCCTAATATCGCAGGATTTTTTGTGGAACCTTAGGATTGAGAAATGCTGATTAAATAGTAACAAAAAAAAAGAATGAAAATTAAAAAAAATATTGCTTTTAAAACTATGAACTTAAACGAAGAATTTGAAAAGCTTAGTGTGAATATCGTTGAAGCAGACGATATTTGTTTATTGTTCCAGCATTTATTATACATTTCTAGCTACTGTGCTTTGTGTTTTAAGACAACAATTTTTTTAATTTTTTTATTGTAAATAAAGCAACTTGGGAAGTTTTATTCAATCACAAATAAAAAATAAGAAACAAATATATTACACTGATCCATTCGGTGAAAAAGTAAACTATAAATAATTAATAAATCTTTTATTCGTCACTTGGACATTGTTTAGTTCAATATCAAGAAATCCCGATTCCTTATATATAATTGTATCACAGTCAATAGTTTTCTTCGAATGTCCGGCTGGCTTGGCAGGCCGAGAGCAGACTGAAGGTGTTTCCACAAATAATAGCGATAGAGAGGCGCTCGTAAAGCCAAGACAATTCGCGATTGTCTCCGGAGTTACGCGTCATTAATAGACCAAGGCTGATGAGGAAGTCGCGCGTGGCAGAGCCTATCACTCCACAGCGATCAATTGAAATACAAATCTGTCGAAAAGATTCGCATATTTTGAATGCTTGCGGCTCTCTGCTGACGCTGCTGCATGTCCAGGGTTTGTTGTCGGTTTTTAACACTGCCGAGGGCGCAAAAGTGTCGACACAAGTCGCATCCCAATATTCATGTTAAATATTAAAACTACTTTTTACTGTTTAGTAGTTTTGAGATGAGGATTGTTTACTTGAATCATTCGTACAAGTATTTTCATCTTTGTTGTTATTTTGACGATGTTTCGGCCGATATAACCTCTGATCTTCTTCAGGTAATTCTTTGTCAAACTTGGGAACCTATACAGAATTTCGGACCATTAACATTTCAACCCGGTGTTAGCTGACGGAGCGAAAACAATCTACCCCCATAAGACTGATAAAATTTCCAAACTGTTGTTTCGTGGATGTCAAGTGACAACATGCATGCTTCCCTTTCCCCCTCTCTCTTTTCTTTTTACCACCTCCCTCTTTATTACTCCCTCTCTCTCTTTCTTTTCCTCCCACTTCCTCTATCTTTACCTACCTACCTTCCTCCCTCTTTTTTTTACCTCCCTCCCTCTACCTTTCTCTTACCTCCCACTATCTTTCTCTTACCTCCCTCCCTCCATCTTTCTCTTACCTCCCTCCTTCCATCTTTCTCTTACCTCCCTCCCTCTATCTTTCTCTTACCTCCCTCCCTCTATCTTTCTCTTACCTCCCTCCCTCCCTCCCTCTATCTTTCTCTTACCTCCCTCCCTCTATCTTTCTCTTACCTCCCTCCCTCTATCTTTCTCTTACCTCCCTCCCTCTATCTTTCTCTTACCTCCCTCCCACTATCTTTCTCTTACCTCCCTCCCTCTATCTTTCTCTTACCTCCCTCCCTCTACCTTTCTCTTACCTCCCTCCCTCCCACTATCTTTCTCTTACCTCCCTCCCTCCCACTATCTTTCTCTTACCTCCCTCCCTCCCTCTATCTTTCTCTTACCTCCCTCCCTCTATCTTTCTCTTACCTCCCTCCCTCCATCTTTCTCTTACCTCCCTCCCTCCATCTTTCTCTTACCTCCCTCCCTCCATCTTTCTCTTACCTCCCTCCCTCCATCTTTCTCTTACCTCCCTCCCTCCATCTTTCTCTTACCTCCCTCCCTCCATCTTTCTCTTACCTCCCTCCCTCCATCTTTCTCTTACCTCCCTCCCTCCATCTTTCTCTTACCTCCCTCCCTCCATCTTTCTCTTACCTCCCTCTCCTCTCTTTCTCTTTCCCCCTCCCCCTGCAAATAATGGTCACGCTCGGTACCCATCAGCAACCACTTGTCTCTCTTTTCGATACAGGAGTAAGAATGTATTGTTTTGTTATTATATTTGTTACTATAAAATATAAGTAGATAAAATTCAAACCTTCGAACTATTTTTTTCGACAATGAGAGTTATACATAATTTAGAATGTTCAAAATTTAGGGTTCCGTTCAAAATTATGTATAGGCTCCGAAGTTCGACGTAAAGATTTCAAAGTTCGACATAAAGCTGCACCTGAAGAAGGTCGGAGGTTATATCGGCCGAAACATAAAAATATCAACCCAGACAAGAATAGCAGTTGAAATAATCCGAGGAATTTTTACTATTTTGTTAAGAACAAACATTAATATTGTTGCAAAAATTAACGAAAATCAAAAAAAAATGTTTTACTTTTTTAAATTATATTTTTGATAAATAAATGTTAGAGATTTACGAAAGTTTAATAAATCAAGAAAAGGTTAAAAAAAATTTTTTTTTTTTTTTTTTTTTTTTGAAGCATTAGATTAATTGAATATGTAAAACGTACGAACGTCTTTAATATCTAGCGATCACGAGACTTCTCTGAAATTAGTGCATTCCCCAAACATAATAGGACCCTCACTATCCACCAAGCTCCAGCCCCTGTCCTATCGCCGCAATGTTGCATCCTTGTGCTTGTTTTACAAATACTTCAATGGATTGTGCTCCGATGAACTAGCTGCTCTAGTGTCCCCTCAACGCAAATACACTAGAACAACCCAACAATCAGCTAGGTTCCATCCATTCACTGTGGAAGTCCCCAGATGCCGGAAAGCCTTCTACTCCAGCAGTTTCTTTCCATCGTGCTGTCAGCCACTGGAACTTCCTTTCTGCTCCCTGTTTCCCCGGCAGTACTGACATGCAGAAGTTTAAAACTAATGTAGACAGACATCTCGCTGCACAGCTCCCAACTCAGGATGACACTCAAAACCTACTCCCTAATTCTCAGTAGCCCCTTACGTCTACAGTGGCGACCTGCCTTGTTTGGGGTGAAATATCTTTAAAAAAACAAAAAAAACAAAAAAAACAAGCAAAAAAACTTCGAAATTTAAAGAATGTGTGAAGAAGATCGAGGGAGGGGGGGTCAAATTTTTATCAAAATCAAATTTAGTTCAAAAATTAAAGAAAAAAGACCTTTGAAATTGAATTGTTTATTGTATAAAAGAATTCCCATTTCTCTACAAAGCCAGCCCCCCCCACCCCTTCTGTCTTTATGTAAATTCTTGTATGAATTTGAATCAAATGCTCTTTGTAATTGTTATTCGTTAACAATTTAAATTCAGACATGTTTACTCCGTCACTGCCATGGCTCTTCTAGGTATCGCCTTGATTTGGATACAAATTCTGATGACTGAATTTTGGGATACAGGCTTTGTTTCTTTGAGTTGTTAGGGTTTTAATATTTCTTACATTTCTTTTCTTTTAAACTTGAAAAGCCCCTCCCCCCCCAACATAATCATACCCCTCTCGCTACCCTATTCCCTTGTACTCCCCTTCCTCCCTCCCTACACCTTGTATCAATTCATATAATGTGCATGTATTTAACTTTTTTGTATTACACTTATAACGTTAGGGGATGAAAGAAGGAGGTTAGTCGTGCTAAGTATTTTCCCTTTCATATCCTTTCTGAGGTATCAAGGACACTTAGCCGCTGGCTATCCCTTTATATGTTCTCGTCTAGGAACTAACCACAGAGAATAACGCCACAACTAGTAAAACTATTTAACCAATAACCGAAAGGGAAAGAGAGACATAGACGAAGTGAGGGTGATATAGCGAACATAAAGCGACAAAATTAGGATTTTGTCGCTTTACTTTTTAATATTTAACTAATGTTGAAAACTCACTTTTTCCTAATTCAGACAATCTAACCGAAGCTGAATGTGTGATCAAACAGGTCACATTTTTTCTAGTATATATATATATATATATATATATAAGCAAAAAAAAAACACCCGCCATCCGACGGTTATTAATCTTGCTCTAAGTATTCTTTTTAAATGTATAACTTACATTACGTAGCTTTTTTCTGGTTATATATAATTCATATTATATATATATCATTTTGTTATTATATATAATTCATATTATATATATATCATTTTGTTATTATATATAATTCATTTTGTTATTATATATAATTCATATTATATATATATATATAATTCATTTTGTTATTATATATAATTCATATTATATATATATATATATAATTCATTTTGTTATTATATATAATTCATATATATATATATATATATATAATTCATTTTGTTATTATATATAATTCATATATATATAATTCATTTTGTTATTATATATAATTCATATATATATAATTCATTTTGTTATTATATATAATTCATATATATATAATTCATTTTGTTATTATATATAATTCATATATATATAATTCATTTTGTTATTATATATAATTCATATATATATAATTCATTTTGTTATATATAATTCATATATATATAATTCATTTTGTTATTATATATAATTCATATATATATATATATCATTTTGTTATTATATATAATGCATATTATATATATATATATATATATATATGGGAAATGAAAAAGGAAAAACCAAAAGATGTTTTCTTATGTATTCATCAACGTTTCGTCTTTATTTGTAAGACTTTCTCAGGATGATAATTTTAAGAAAAATGTCATACAAGTACATGAAAATATTGGGTTGACATGATGGGTTAATGAGAAGAAGTAGTAGCCACTACTGGGAGTGCAGGACCAAGGTCCGGGCTGAGAGAAGTCGGTGGCAGGGAATGAGATTAATGCACATATATCTATATATATATATATATATATATATAGATTTTTTAATTAATTTATAAACCGATTTATTGTATACAGATTTTTATAATTAATTTACAAATTATTTTTTGGGTGCACAAAAGCTAGACATGGACGCACGTCATCAGGGCAGGGATCGATGACAGCTTATAGCCAGAAACGTGCGTCCATGTCTAACTTTTGTGCACGCAAAAATTAATTTGTAAATTAATTATAAAAATCTGTATACAATAAATCGGTTTATAAATTAATTAGTTAATTAAAGAAATTAATCTATAAAATTGATGACTCGTCTGACTAAGGGTGCATTAAAGAAGGAAAAATGCGCTCATTTGCATATTCCTAAATAAAAAAAACAAAACGCTCGGGAGCGAAAAATAAAAACGCACCGTAAAAAAAAACACTGGTTGGTATCGCCAAAAACAGAACAATAATTAATAATCAACGTATATATATATATATATATATATATATATATATATATATAGTAAGTTATGAAAATATATTTATGGCAATTAAGCTACACAGAGGCTTCTGCGTTTCATCCCCGGAGGGAATCGTCAGGCTAAATTTTAGCCTGACGATTCCCCCTGGGGATGAAACGCGGAAGCCTTTGTGTCTTCTTTCTTTATTATGTGTAGCTTAATTGCCATACCTAGCTCTACTCATGTATCGAGCACTGTTGAAGTAAATACTGAAAATTGATGCATAAAAAATTATATCTCCTTATAACATTATATATATACATGAAATATATATATATATATATATATATATATATATATATATATATATATATATATATATATATATATATTAATATAATATAATTTAGAAACTAAGTTTCCATGTAAATTACCTCCCTTTAAAATTAATGAACATAATATTTTAAGAAAGGTTTTGGTAATTTATCCTTTATTTTTGTTTATTAAATCACTTTAATTAATTACTGTTAATCACGACAAAACTATTGCTTATACATAGGAAGATAAGACAATAAAATTACAAATGAATAACACTAAACATTAATTTAGTCTTCTAACAAAGTAAATTTTTCTTTCTGTAATGACTGTTGTCTTTACCGCCTTTGATTAATTCCACCAGTGATGGCGTCTGACTTTAGATTTGAGTGTGCTCTTTCAAAAATTCAGAATTTAAAAAAAAATTTAATTTTAATTTTTTGTTTAATTTTTTACAATTTGTAAAATCTTCCAGTAAAAAAAAAATCTTTTTGAAATTTTCAAATAAATATTTTTTTATAAAAATTCTTCTTTGCATTATTTTAATATTTTAGCTTGAAAAAATCTAATTTGTGAATAACAAATTTATTTTTAAAAGTTATATATTAACGTTTTTCAAAAGTTAAAATATTCATTAAAATATTAATAAAAAGTTAAAAAGAAATACACTAGTTTAAATATTATTCTCTTGTATATAAATATCTTTCTTTTTAAAAATATGTTTGGTCAAAAATCATTGTGAAAAAATTGTATAATAATAATATGCATGTACTTTGTCCATACCTTATCACCTCCCACCCCCATTTAAAAAATAAGATCGTCCAATCACCAAAGACGAAATGCAAAAAAGTAATTTAGTTGTTGGTGTCACTGGCTGCCAAAAAGTTAGATTTTACCCATTTTAAAATGAATTGTTCTAAATTTGAATTCTATCACCCTGTTGACTTAAACAGTTAAAAAAAAAACACTATTTACATTCGTTTTATTTTAATGCATCTAATTGTTACAATTTTAAATGAATTAAAAAAAGTGACATTCGTTTTATTGAATGAAAGAATATTTAGCTGATGATTATTTTTATGGTAAGCACAAAGAGACTATTTTAACAGATTTAAATAGTTTAATGACTCTGTTTAATTTTTACGTGTCGTTACTTATTGTAAGATTTATTATCTATGCATTTATGATCGTCACTTTGACTTAGCCAACCACGCATGCTTTCAAACATGGCCGACAATTTTAATGGGACTTGATCATAAATTTTAGGCTTAATAGATGATAATAATAATAAGAAGAAAAATACTTGCTATAATTCGATTGTCAACCACCCTCGGACTTAGGCTTATGGTTCCACTAAACCCCTTTTTAAAATTCTTTTTTATTACCTTTTTTAGCTTGAAATTCGCGACCAAGTCCCATGAGAATTGTCGGCCATGTTGAGAAGCATAGATTTCCCACAGAGTTCCGCAAGTACTTAATGACTTCTAGAACGTAAAATGTTAATAACAAAATAATAAATAAAACCGTTTCAATTTTTTTTTTTTTTTCAATGCAAACTAAAGAAATTAAAAATTAAAAATGTAGTTATGATTTTATATAAAACCAGCAAAACCTACCCGCCCTCCGGACAGCAATTAATCGAGGCAGGGGGTATAGTTAAAACAATATCTTTTTACTCAGAGAATTCCATAATTTTAACAACATACTTTGGTAACCCCCCCCCCCTCCCCCCAAAAAAAAGAAGAAAGAGATTCTACTTTTTTTATATTACATGTGAACACCCTGAAACAAAGAAGAAAACAAACAATTATTTTGAAATTTAGAGAGGGCGATCAGTTTTGCATATAGATTTAACGTAAAATGATCCTCTATTTTAACTTATTAGGGCAGTTGATTAATTTTTGTTCTTTACCACTAACCCTAAGTCTGACTGGCAAGGTCGTAAAACAACACGTGATCGCCTAAAAAAACAAAAAACAATAGCACATAGAATTTATCTCTCATAGCAAAATGGAAAAAAAAAATTGTTCACCACCTAAAAATAGTAGAATCTCATTTTTTTTTGCGGGGGGGGGGGGGGGGTGAAGCTAAGAGTGTTTTTCTACAATAATACTCAAACTTTTAATATTTTATTTAAATTTTTTAAATAAGTTATTTTAAATAAGTTATTTTTATTTAAATTTATTAAATAAGTTAATTAAAGACCTTATTTTTAAATAAGGTCTTTAATTAACTAATTTAAAAAATGTGTAGAATTTGGTATATTCGGACTTCTGTTCTCATCTTGAGTGTTTTTATCACAACGTTTCGGCCGATGTAACCTCCGACCTTCTTCAGCTGTACCTTGTCGGACTCGGAAATCTGGACGCAATTTCGAACGGAACCCTTTATTAAATCCACGGGGGTATCATGCTCTTGTTCCATCTGCCATGACTGGGAAGAAGTCTTCAGTAATTCGCAATTCTTCGTATCGCCCGCACTGAGGATTGAACCTTCAACCTTCAGATGACTGTCACTTTAGAACTGAATTGTACTTAGTACTATATCCACTGTGCCACGGGTCCTTGTGAAGAAGGTCAGAGGTTACATCGGCCGAAACGTTGTGATAAAAACACCCAAGATGAGAACAGTAGTCCGAATATACCCAATTCTACAAATTATCAACCCTCATCTCAAATTCCGAAACATGATATTAAAAAGTTATTTAATTTTCACACGAATAGTCAAAACAACTAAAATCAATTGTTTCAAATTAAAAGAAAAAACGAGACGTATAGTTAAAAAACATAATTAGATTCTGATTTTTTACGTGTGAACACCTTGGAGAATGGAAAGAAAAAAAAAAAAGTTAGAATTTAGAGTGGGGGAATCAGTTTCATATATAAATTTACCGTAAAATGAGCAAATTGTTAATAGAAAATAAATGAAATAATTTCTTTCACTTTTAATAAACACGAAAAAAGTATTTGCGTTTTCTTAACATTTTTTGTGACTAAAATAGGAATTAATCGGATGTTCTATTTACAGATTCGAGAGACAGATAATGGATTGGTTTGTTTTCCTTGTAAAACTTTACTTTTTTCAGTTGCGTATTTGTATTTTTTTTGTAAGCGTTATGCTAAAACTGCATAACCCAGACCCCCTGGCTGTGCGCATACACCAACAAACGGAAGCGCTAATAGAATTCTTCATCAATGGGAAAATATTCGTGAATATTTACTTAGAAAAGAACACAAAGATGTTTTTAAGCGTGGTGTCGTCAGCAAACATACCAATCTCAGACTCAATGTCATCAGGGAGATCGTTTATGAAGATCAGGAACAATAAAGGTCCAAGGATAGATCCCTGGGGTACACCAGCATTTATGTAATGTTGCTTAGATGAACGGCCATCGAAGACAAACTGGATCTTTTTGGGGTTTAGGAAGGATCTAATTATATTAAGTAATTGCCCAGTAATACCGTATGAGCGTATTTTCAGGAGGAGCTCTTTATGCCATACCTTGTCAAATAAAAGGTAAAGGTAAAGGTCGCATAGCCTGGACGCACACGAGTGTCGTTGCCGACATCACACACTGCCCATGGCCGTAGCGGCAGTGATTTGTTAAGAATCACCGTGTCTAGGGCACAGCATATGGAAGGCAGAGCCCATCCCTCTACTTCCGCTGCCTTGAACCTTCCCTGAGTTTTAGTCAGGTACCCATTCACTGCTGGGTGGACAGAGGGAGTTTTCAGACCCGAAAATCCGCATGCCGTGAGTGGGATCGAACCCGGGTCGTCCAGCCAAAAGACAAGTGCTATAACCACTCGTCCACAGGCCCTCCCTAACCTTGTCAAATACGATTTATTTAAAAATAGGGTAAGACTGGCAAAAGAACACAAAGATGTTTTTACTGCATTAGTAAACAAAATCAATTTGTATCCAATTTAAATTTAGGTGTTTTTTGTTTTTTAAAAATTTTTATCGATAGACTTTTAATTTTTGCGCTTCCGTTTGTTGGCGCAGACAGGGGTTCTGTTTTATGCAGTTTTACCAGCGTTATTTCAATTAGTTGTTTCGCTTTTTACAGAAAGTTTCACCCGCGTGTAATAACAGTAGGAAATCAATTGTTATTGATAAAAATAGATTACTATCCCCCCCCCCCGGTCAACATCACGTAACCCTGCTAGTTTAAAATAATAAACGTTTCATTCATAAATTTGTTGTAAACACGAAGCATTAACATTTTGGTAATTTAGAGACAGATTTGTTTATCTTTTAAATGTTACCTAGAGAAAGAAGAAATCAATTTAATTTTTAACTTTCAATTTTGAAAAATCAATTTGATTTTTAACTTTCAATTTGGAAAAATCAATTTGATTTTTCACTTTCAATTTTGAAAAATCAATTTGATTTTTCACTTTCAATTTTGAAAAATCAATTTGATTTTTCACTTTCAATTTTGAAAAATCAATTTGATTTTTTACTTTCAATTTTGAAAAATCAATTTAATTTTTAACTTTCAATTTTGAAAAATCAATTTGATTTTTAACTTTCAATTTTGAAAAATCAATTTGATTTTTCACTTTCAATTTGGAAAAATCAATTTGATTTTTCACTTTCAATTTGGAAAAATCAATTTGATTTTTTACTTTCAATTTGGAAAAATCAATTTGATTTTTCACTTTCAATTTGGAAAAATCAATTTGATTTTCACTTTCAATTTGGAAAAATTAATTTGATTTTTCACTTTCAATTTGGAAAAATCAATTTGATTTTTCACTTTCAATTTGGAAAAATCAATTTGATTTTTCACTTTCAATTTGGAAAAATCAATTTGATTTTTCACTTTCAATTTGGAAAAATCAATTTGATTTTTTACTTTCAATTTGGAAAAATCAATTTGATTTTTCACTTTCAATTTGGAAAAATCAATTTGATTTTCACTTTCAATTTGGAAAAATTAATTTGATTTTTCACTTTCAATTTGGAAAAATCAATTTGAATTTTCACTTTCAATTTGGAAAAATCAATTTGATTTTTCACTTTCAATTTGGAAAAATCAATTTGAATTTTCACTTTCAATTTGGAAAAATCAATTTGATTTTTCACTTTCAATTTGGAAAAATCAATTTGATTTTCACTTTCAATTTGGAAAAATTAATTTGATTTTTCACTTTCAATTTGGAAAAATCAATTTGAATTTTCACTTTCAATTTTGAAAAATCAATTTGATTTTTCACTTTCAATTTGGAAAAATCAATTTGATTTTTCACTTTCAATTTGGAAAAATCAATTTGATTTTTCACTTTCAATTTGGAAAAATCAATTTGATTTTTTACTTTCAATTTGGAAAAATCAATTTGATTTTTTACTTTCAATTTGGAAAAATCAATTTGATTTTTCACTTTCAATTTGGAAAAATCAATTTCATTTTCACTTTCAATTTGGAAAAATTAATTTGATTTTTCACTTTCAATTTGGAAAAATCAATTTGAATTTTCACTTTCAATTTGGAAAAATCAATTTGATTTTTCACTTTCAATTTGGAAAAATCAATTTGAATTTTCACTTTCAATTTGGAAAAATCAATTTAATTTTTAACTTTCAATTTTGAAAAATCAATTTGATTTTTAACTTTCAATTTTGAAAAATCAATTTGATTTTTCACTTTCAATTTTGAAAAATCAATTTGATTTTTCACTTTCAATTTGGAAAAATCAATTTGATTTTCACTTTCAATTTGGAAAAATTAATTTGATTTTTCACTTTCAATTTGGAAAAATCAATTTGATTTTTCACTTTCAATTTGGAAAAATCAATTTGATTTTTCACTTTCAATTTGGAAAAATCAATTTGAATTTTCACTTTCAATTTGGAAAAATCAATTTGAATTTTCACTTTCAATTTGGAAAAATCAATTTGATTTTTCACTTTCAATTTGGAAAAATCAATTTGATTTTTTACTTTCAATTTGGAAAAATCAATTTGATCCCTTTAAAGAAAGGAACATTTGAACACAAATGTTAAATAGTTGTCCAGGAAATAAAACAATAGTGCGGAATACGACTATTTGTTATAGTTGATTGTCGAGTTGGTCTAGTGAATTTACGTCGAGGGGGCACCAGAGTAGCCAATTCATCGGAGCATAATCCATTGAAGTATTTGTAAAACAAGCACAAGGATGCTACATTGCGGCGATGGGACAGGGACTGGAGCTTGGTTGACAGTGAGGGACCTATTAGGTTGTCGACTCTTTTTTGGACCTTGTCAAGGAAGGAGAGACTAGTAGATGGACCCGCGCTAACTTTGACTATGACCCTAACTTTAACGCTAACCGTAACCCTAACGACGAGGTCAAAGTTAGCATGGGTCCTAATGTTAAAAAAGCATTGTCGAATTAACTTGTAAATAGAGTGTTTTAACTTTACCGTCAGTGTGAGAAGTAAGCTCAACTTTCTCAGTTATTCATGTTGATATTTCAATACTAAAATACACTTCAACCAGAAATAAGAATTAAAATAAAAAAATATTAAATATGCTACTTCAATTATGACATTCTGTACTCCGGGTCACTTCATGACACAGCTGAGAAGCATGGCTGGAGGCTTATTGAGAAATGTTTGATTTTCAGAGATTTTGGAAGGAAATTTAGGCAACTATATTTGAAAATACATAGATTAACATTCTGACTTGAGGATATGAAGTGTTGAAAACTAAAATGAATGAAAATACGTATTTGTTGTTGTTGAAACTGTTAAATACTCCACAAAACAAAAAAGGTAAAAGATAGGATTCACATAACGTTTTAGGATTTTTAACTATTCATTTGTCATGTGATAAACTACATTGTTACATAATGAATGAATTATTATCTGCCCCCAAAAGTCTTTTTATAATCTAAATAAACACAAGTCAAAATAAAATAAAGGTGCTTGTACAGAGAAGCGCCCGTATTAAATTATCAATACACAAAAAAAACAGTATTATATACTTACGCAGCAGATTTAAATAAGTATCATCACCAAAAAGTAGGAAAAATTATCGAGTAGAAATTTAATTAAAAATCAAAATCAGTTTCATTGTATTTTGATGACTGCCATTGATTTATTACTTGTTAATATGACAGACTTAGTTATCTCCCTCTGAATTTCGTGTTTTTCGCTCAAATCAATGGGCGAACACGATTAAAAGATATAACAGATTTTCATTTTTGATTAAAATTCTACTCGATAGTTTTTGCTAATTTTTGGTGTGCAAACCTATTTTTGCTTGATACATAAGTATATCAAAGAATTTTTCGGTTGATATAATTGGAACTGCAATTTTCAGCGTTTTTCATATGTACGCTAATCTGTACAAGCTCCAAAATAAATCTTATACTTCAATTGAATTAGAAAATTATACTCCAAATGTAAATATTTCTTTGAATACCTTTTTGGTTTAGCGAAGCGAAAAAATGGCATTCTAATGAAAAACAACTCTTTATTTGCTCTTTCCGATTAATATTTGTCAATCGGCCTCCAGTCCGATTTAGCGTTTTTACCCTGGAGAGGCCGGTTAGTGTTAGAACGCCATGACTTCAACTCGTTGAGGCTGCTGCATTTCTACAGCCCCTATGGATGAGCTGCCAATGCTTTACCACAAAAAAAAAGATGTTTCGATAAAATTATAAATGAAAAACAATTTTGAAAGGAACTTCTATGATCTTAGATTAAGTGTAGTTTCCGTACATTTATTTAACACAGATCTTTTCCCACAATGCCACACAACTGGTATTACGACGATTGGCTCGCGTACCCTATGACCTGTACATAAAGTAATTCTCTTTTCGATGCCAGACTTAGACTCGGTCATCCCATGCCCTTATTTGACACCAACAATTTCGAAGCCAAATTTGAGATTTATTTTTTTGTTTTCTTTTCTTATTTTTGAAGACTGTTGAATTCTGAGGCTGCTACTTGCACAGATGTAAGCTTATGTCTAAATCTGGCATGAGGGGTGGGCAACCTATAACACATGTGCCAACTGTGGCACATTGCATGATCACACGTGTCACACTGAACCGCAAAGATAATAAAAAAGAAAAGCATGCTTGCTCATACAAAAAGAAAAGAAAATTCAAATGATTGTATGTAAAAACTGCCGAGTATGTCCATATTAGCAGCATACTTAAAGGAACTAAAAGGGGGTTACAAGTTTGTGTGGTGCATTTAAACTAAAACTGAACAAAATTGGTGCATCGAACATAAACGGTTTGTCTCTCCTGACCTTCAGGTTTTAAATACTGGAAGTTTTTTTTTCTATTCTGTCCTCTTTTTCATAGATAAATGCCAACACCTATAAGCATATCTCCTTTCTTTTTGAGTCATTTCGAATGGTTTTTTTGTTTTTTTTTCTCTTTGAAATTGTAATTTTTTAATTAATTTTATTTTTTTCTGAAATTGTAATTTTTTAATGAATTTTTTTTTCTGAAATTGTAATTTTTTAACAAATTTCATTTTTTTTCCTTTGTTTATGAAGTTTTTATTTATTTATATTTACTGCGAACACCAGAGAATTTTATTTGTGTTGAAGAAAAAAACGACTTTTGTCGTGCGGCTAGATTTTTTTTTGTGCCAAACTTTCTGCACCCAGTACACCATTTATTTTTGACAAAATCTGCTTTTTTGATACCCCCTCATTTTTACACCCTAAAAACACTTAAATCCCATGAACCACCTGACGAATGGACAAACCGAAGGCAATTTAACCACCCACAGTATTTTATTGACTCTCATAGGTTGCATACATATTGACCTTTGTCAATATTGACTCAAAAAAGGGCTAAAAAAATACATTATGTACATTTCTTTATTTCAGAATAATTTCAGACATTTTATGAAGAAATTGTTTTAGTTTTTCATTTTTACTGACAACTTGCGAAAAACAAAAGATCATATCAACTTGTCTTGATTTTACTTTGATGTTCATTAATATATTTTTATAATTCATCTGGTTTTTCTTCATTTTTTAATTTTTTTAGACAATATATTGTTTTGTTTTTTTAAAAAATATTTTTCAATCTGACGTCTCCAAATAGCAAAGCTGCTGTTGTTATCAATCATTTAAACGTTTTTCTCTATGCTAAAATATGCTTTAAAAAAAATCTTAGGCTGATGCATAATTATGGCACTTTTTTTGTTAAAATAAAAAAAATGATGGCTGATTAACCCTAACCCTAACCCTTTACCCTAACATCAAAACACAACCTTTATGAAGGTTAGAGTTAATCAGTCAATATTTACGAAGGTTGATTTTTTTTTTTTTTTTTTTTTTTTTTTTTCACAATGTGATCAGCATTCCCAAGCGGGCTATGGGCTTCCGTCATACAAGCCTCGGGCAGTGAAGTCAAGAACAGGTCGAGAAGTGAGGATGCGGGTCGGGAAAACGACAGTCTGTGAAAGGGAGTGAGCTAAGGAGAAATTATATGCAGAGTTGCCGGCTGCATCAGTAAAGCGGGAGAATCCCAACTAGTCACGGTGGTGTACATTAAAATCTCCAAATACATGTATCTGGGCATTCGAGTCGAATGAGAGTGCTCTATCTATGCTATCAGAGACAGAGTTTAGCAGGGTACAGTCCTGGGTCGAAGGTGAATGGTATAAGAAATATAAGTAACTAATGCTGTGATGTAAAGTCTTGGTCATCTGATTCTAACCTATGTTCTCTAGTCAGGGGGAGGGTATTGTTTTTCTTGGATCCTTAGTTCCGAATGTATACAAACGACGTAAACATACGCTTCTGAGAGGCGGACGTTACATACAGGTAGATTATTAAAAAATGACTGTTTGAGAACGAGTTGGCAACACCTGCCCGGATCGTTGCAAGATCACCCAAATTAAAGAAACTTTTGGGTTTCGAAATGATATCAAGGTTTCAAGAAAATAAGAATGAACAGGTTTTGTGACGTCATTAAAAAAAGGTCCTGAAAGCAATGTTTACCGAGCATACGAGTAAGAGTTTCCCGGTAAAAAAACTGATCAGATCCGCAGTGATGTCAAGCTTCCTTTGCTAACGGTGGCAAAATGAGCAAAGCCCCAAACAATATCGAAAGAATTGTGGATCCCAAAAGTGTGCGCAAAGATCCTTTGAGGATTTTTATGTACCAAAGTTCTTTCATCTTCGAAAGCCATAAACAAAAGTTTGATTATCAAAATCTAATGACTGACCTCTTCATAGTCTGCCCCACACCCCTCCCAGCTCATATCTTTCTTACTTGTAATCCCCGGTTGGATTGAGCCGGCTTCTTCACTGGCCTGCACCACGTCCTGAACTATGGCAGCCCACCTACAGTGGTCTTGAGTGATATTGCATGTGATGGGTTTTCCTGAAAATTTCTTTTGTGGTCTTTTAAGGTGCATCTGGGTGTGGCTGGGGTAAAGATTTCTGTGTAATTAAGGATAGTTAAAGAGGTTCGTAGGGATTTAGCTTCATTGTTTATGCTATTGAGAATATTACTAGAAGAGTTTTATAGGATTTGTTCAGTTCTTTGTAGATTAAACTTTTGTAGTCGGTGTATTTCAATTTGTAAAAGTTTTTTGGGACAATTATATTAGGGTGTTTCTTAATCTTGTTGGTGAATTTATTGATTTTATTGATAAAGGTGTTGGAATGTTTATTGCATTTTTTACATTAGACATAGGGTTAGCCAATTGCGAGTCCATGATCAAAGAACAACTACTTGTGAACCTGAGAATTCAGTCAAGTCCACGCGATGGTTGCCGCCGATTCGATTTGAAACGGATGATCTTCAAACAAAACTATCAGTAATTCAAGTTCCATTAAAAAAACAAAAACCTTTGCGATCACCAAAAAACCGAAATTGAAATGCCTGTCGTTGGTAGTGAAAGGGGTGCAATTGAAATGCCTGTCGTTGGTAGTGAAAGGGGTGCAATTGAAATGCCTGTCGTTGGTAGTGAAAGGGGTGCAATTGAAATGCCTGTCGTTGGTAGTGAGAGGGGTGCAATTGAAATGCCTATCGTTGGTAGTGAAAAGGGTGCAATTTAAATGCTTATCGTTGGTAGTGAAAGGGGTGCAATTTAAATGCCTGGCGTTGGTAGTGAAAGGGGTGCAATTGAAGTTTTGCATTATTAAAAATGAAACAAGCGCGCACAAAGCACAGATTTTTTTATTTTAGTGATGGTGCACCGTTTTAAATTCAAAGAAAATTTTGCAATAAAAAACTGAGTATTTATTTTTCCTTAATTCTGATGTAATCATGATGGTAAAAATGACCTTTGACATGGCTTGTTTGAGGGTACTGTGACCTTTGACATGGCTTGTGACTCTGAACATGGACACCATGGCAGTTTACTTTTATCGTTGCGGTCTAACTGTATAAATTAAAACAAACTTAAAAACCGGGCAATAATTCTGCATCAGCCTGTTGCTAATTTCATGTAATGTCTTTAGGTTTTGAAATGTATTAACAAAGCAGTTTCGATATAAAAAAAAGTTTTCTTTTGTTGTTTTTGTTCATGATGTTTGACAAAAGAGGTTGTGATGTTAGCCATATTTGGTCACGTGACAATAGAAGGCAATGCTTGCTTCAAACGATGACTGGAGAGTTGCAAAATAGTGGAGACAACTTTTGATGTAAAACTTTCTTTTTTAACACATTTTGGGTGCTTTCATGAAAAAAGAAAAATGCTTTATTATTTAATGTTAATTGTTTTAAATTTTCATTATTTAACATTTTTATTATTTAATATTTTTATTATTTAATTTTTTTTTTAATTTTAATTTTTGAAATTTTTATTATGTAATTTTAATTTTTGAAATTTTTTATTATGTAATTTTAATTTTTGAAATTTTTTATTATGTAATTTTAATTTTTGAAATTTTTATTATTTAATATTTTTATTATCTAAATTTTTATTTAAATTTTTATTATTTAATATTTTTATTTAATTTTAATTTTTATAATTTTTATTATTTAATTTAATTTTGGAAATTTTTGAAATTTTAATCTTTTATTTTTGACATTTTTTATTATTCAGGTTAAATTAAAACAAACATTATTTAAGTTAAATTGATTCGAATGAGTCTTCCAATCGTCATAAGCTCATCGAATCTCTCTTCGTTTCAATAACAGACAAATAGTTTTTATTTTATTTGACTTTTTATTTCTGACATAATAATAGCATGTCAGCCATAAACTAGTGCTGCACAAAACCATGGTCACCATTTTGATTTTTAAGTGTTCTGTCAACGTATTTCCCACCACTTTCTCTAATGTTTGGATAATTTTGCTTAATTTTAAAAAGTCACCATAAAACGTATTAAGAAAGTTTAAAATAATTTATTTAAAAATAAGTGAGAAAATTTAATTTTTAAAATTATTTAAAACTTTTGTGAGAATATGTGTTGCATTGAGAGAAATGATATGAGAATTATATAATGGATGTGTAATGTGAATCTTAATAGACTGATGAACACAGAGGAAGATTAAATCTGAACAGTGTAGGGAGATGTGTGCAGAACAGGAGACTTTGTTGGTTTGGTCACATTGAAAAATGGATGAGAGTGCTTGGGTTAGTAGATGTAGAACAGTTGAGGTAGCAGAGTCAGTTGGCCAAGGAAAAACTTGAGAGGAAGTGATTATAATGTTCTCGCTTGTCAATTGTTATGTGAATCTATTAGTATTCGGCTAGCGACATAATAGACACTTATACATACAATGCGAAGCGAGAACGTAGAATGAATAAGAAAGAGAGACATGGTTTGATGTTTACGCTTCCGAGACCTTCTTCTAAAGAAAGCGATCTTCGTCAGCATTCGTTTATATATGCAAGAGAAATATACAAAGGGAGATAATTACACAATGCAAGCGAGGTAACTATGATACACGTTGTTGTTTCCAAATGTAAGACACTACAGTGATAAGGAAGGATTTGAGAGAAATGGGGGTAAATAAAAACCTGGCAGAGGTAGGTTAGTTTGGAAATCAATTTCTAAAAGCTGTCCAACACATGCCAGCATGTAAAACGGACATTAAACCAGAATATAATGATGACTTTTTAATTTCCAACAGTTATTAATTGACAAAAATTTAAAAAAAAAAATGTATTTGTTTGTTAACAAAATGATCTGATGTTTGAAAAGTTTATGACTGTTGAAGTGGCCATCACAGCAATGAGAAAATAATTTTTTTTCAGGGCAGAGTTTATAATAAAGGATAAAACTATGCATTTATAAAAAGACCCCCCCCCCCCCAAACTCCCAAACCGTAAACTGGAAGCTTCTGACACTGATTTTGGGGTTTATTCTTTAATTTACTTCAAGACTTTATTTGATTATCTTTTAAACAATCTCAGGAATCTATATCAAACATAAACATAACATTATCTGCAGAATGTGTGGTTTCTGGCGTCAAACCTTTTCTGTTTTCTTTTCTTCACCCAAACTCACTGATCAGTGATTTGTGGAAATCATGGAAACCACTCTCGGGCTACGCTGTCATGTATATTTTTATTCGTTAATTTTTTCCACAATTCAGAAAAAAATTAAATCTATTAAACTTGTCGAGCATAAATTCCAGAGTCAAATTGTTACTGACCTACCTCCCCGTGAGAAGGGAGCTGGATGTAACCTGCGATCGGGCTTCTCGTTGAGGGGGTGTAACTATTATTGAATGTCACACGGGCGTTCATGGCTGGTAACAATTACCCAAGAAAATTACCTCAGTCTAGGAAGGTTTCTTCCTCGGACTGAGAACAAATTATTAGAAGCTTTTTACGGAAAAAGGGGTGTGCTCATTTTTGATTAGCAGGGGAGACAGGTTAATTAGATATTACTTCTCTAACTTCGCAATTGGAGTTTTTTTCTTTGCATCAACATTTGTCACCATTTCTCGGAACGTCATTTCTTCTTTTTTCCAAACAATCTAATTTTTTCTGAGACACAAGCTTTGATGAGACGAAGAACTTATTTGTGAACAATTGTTTTTCTTTTTAGCAAATACGCTCTGCAACCATCCATGTAAATGTGTACATTTAAATAAAGGGATCGATCGTAGTCAATGACAATCCAAGGGGCTCCTTTTTCATTGGTTGCTACACCGAAATATAACGGAGGGCGACACTTGTTCTCCTTACCCTTTATGTTCACCTTATAAGTCAGTTGGATTTTCTAAAGTCAGACCCAAATAGCAATCTGTCTGACATATCGATGTTTGAGTCTGGCTAGCCTAATTTTTCATTAGTTTTCTCCACTATGTTATTAGCATGAATATAATTCATTTCGATTCAATTATTTTCCTGATAATACTTCAGCTGGGTAGGAGTAATGTTAAAGTAGATACCAATTTCCTTATCGTCCAAAATAGAAGTGCCATTCATACAACCTACACGTTTCCCAATTTTGTCTTCATATTTCAGCTATCTGATAACCAATTACATGTGCTTCAAATAAATCTTTAAATTTTTTTTTCTTACTTTAATACGACATAACATCATTCTAATTTCCAATTAACCGGTCTTCTCTATTAGATGTAAACAAGGGTTAAATTCATTTTGAATGCTGTATTTTTTAAGGATAATATAAGAGCCTTCCGATTTATTACTTATAAATGTTTCATGGCCGCCATCTTGAAATACAGTGATTTCTATTGGTAATCCAATGATGGTGAGTTCAATCCTTGGGAGGATTAGCACGAACAATCTCCATAACATTTAATTTAGCAGACTCCACTTCTCTGACTTTCATTGCATTCAACATTTCTGATTATTTCCCAGAACATCATTTATTTTTTCCAAACAGTGAATTCATGAACTAACTATTGGTGGCCATTTTTATTTTCCATAACTAAGATTGGTCTCCAATCCTGCTTAAGTTGTCAAGTTATTATGCAGGGAGCAACATTGTATAGAAAAAAGTTGATAATTCAACAATATAGTGAGTTCAATCCCTGGAAGGATTAGTATTGGTAATCTCTATCATAGACATCTGGAACGTATGGAGTGGTCCGAAAATCTTGTTATCCCTACCAAAATCTAACAGCAATAGAGGAACAAGTTAACCTTTATCCTCGAGTAGCTTGGTGACTCGGTAAAAAAATTGTCATGGATTCATTTTATTCACTTGAAGAACATTAAAACAAAAAAACTAGAAGAACAAGTCACGCAGTAATAATGCGGATCAGTCGAAATATGCGGCTGATCTAGAAGTTGACCTGGGTTCAGTTGTGGATTGGGGTATGAAATAGCTTGTTTCGTTTAATCCAGTTAAGACTCAGCTCGTGTCTTTAAATCGTAGGCGTGTCCCTTTTCTTCCTGAGATTCTCATGGATGGCTCTGCTCTTGAGGAGAAATCGACTCTGAAATTTCTCGGTCTTTCTCTTTCATCAAATCTTTCTTGGAGTTCATACATTAGATCCATTGCTCTTTCTGCTTCTCGTAAAGTCGATTCTCTCTATCACTCCAAACACTTTCTCACACCTGAGGCTATTCTCTATCTCTACAAATCTACAATCAGACCATGTATGGAGTACTGTTGTTATATTTGGGCTGGTGAATCTCTGTCCCATTTGAGGGTTCTTGATAAGGTGCAGAAACGTATCTGTAATTTGATTGGCCCTACAATTTCTTCTTCTCTACACCCTCTCTCTCACAGACGTGATGTTGCTAGTCTCAGTCTTTTCTATAAATACTATTATGGCATGTGTTCTTCAGAATTGTGTGATCTATTCCCTGCTTCTTTTGTTCCAGCTCGTTTGACTTGTTGGTCTAGTGGTCTCCATCAATTCGCTGTTTTGATACCTAATTGTTATACAGCTTCTTATTCCAGTAGCTTCTTTCCAAGACTGCAGGCTTCTGGAATCTCTTCCTGCTGACTGTTTTCCTCCTACCTATAATCTTGGTCTTTTCAAGACTAAGGCCAATAGGCATCTCCTGTCTTTGTGATAACCATATTTGTTCTTGTTAGCTCCTTACATCAAGTGACTTCATGCCTTGTCTGGAGCGATTTCCATGAAAAAAAAAGAAAAGAACATGGAATGGATCCAGTTTATTCATTTTCATTGACACTGTCACACATAGATAAGGTCTGTATGAACGCCGTTATTTTTCTGGCACAAAATGATGTAACACCATGACCTGTGTGACATTTGACAAAGCTGTGCTTCTTTGGTGATTGTTTCTGGATTATTGGTATTTTTTGATAGAGGTAACAAGACTTTCTGACCACTTTATAGAAAGCATAGTTAACATTTAAAAAAATTTTTTTTTTTTTTCTAAAATTAAAAATTTGAAAAACCAAAACGGTAGAACTTCTTTACTAATAAAAATCTCAGTTCCCCTTTTTTTTTCTTTATCAGCTTTTTTTTTTAAAAAAGAGAGAAGAACATTGAATCCCAGACGACATTTAAAGTCAAACTTTTAACATCAGTTATTTTTATGATGCTATCATTAAACCTTTAACTCTTTCATTTATTCACGAAAAGGTCAACATTTACCCTTTTAAGGTGCGTACAGAACCGATGCTACCTAACTCAGAAAGGAATGGTTTTAGCAGCACTCTGGAGGCACCCTTAGTTTTATTTTTCCTTCCTTTACTTTTATTACATAATTTATTTAAACTTATATTCCTTATGGTCTGTCACCTCTTTTGATCTGGACAAAATCACGAGAAAGAACTTGATAATTCCGTTGCTGCTCAACTAGTTTACTGGGCAGCCGACTTCATTCATTGACCAACGACAGACTTGCAATGAGACCAACAGAATCGCAAATGATCACAAAACAAAAAACAACAACTCGTTTACAAAACTGTAATTACTCTACTGCATTCCGGGCACAGATACAGCAAGTTAAATATCTAATTTATTCAATAAATTTATTGAATAAATTACTCCGGGCACAGATACAGCAAGTTAAATATCTAATTTATTCAATAAATTTATTGAATAAATTACTCCGGGCACAGATACAGCAAGTTAAATATCTAATTTATTCAATAAATTTATTGAATAAATTACTCCGGGCACAGATACAGCAAGTTAAATATCTAATTTATTCAATAAATTTATTGAATAAATTACTCCGGGCACAGATACAGCAAGTTAAATATCTAATTTATTCAATAAATTTATTGAATAAATTACTCCGGGCACAGATACAGCAAGTTAAATATCTAATTTATTCAATAAATTTATTGAATAAATTACTCCGGGCACAGATACAGCAAGTTAAATATCTAATTTATTCAATAAATTTATTGAATAAATTACTCCGGGCACAGATACAGCAAGTTAAATATCTAATTTATTCAATAAATTTATTGAATAAATTACTCCGGGCACAGATACAGCAAGTTAAATATCTAATTTATTCAATAAATTTATTGAATAAATTACTCCGGGCACAGATACAGCAAGTTAAATATCTAATTTATTCAATAAATTTATTGAATAAATTACTCCGGGCACAGATACAGCAAGTTAAATATCTAATTTATTCAATAAATTTATTGAATAAATTACTCCGGGCACAGATACAGCAAGTTAAATATCTAATTTATTCAATAAATTTATTGAATAAATTACTCCGGGCACAGATACAGCAAGTTAAATATCTAATTTATTCAATAAATTTATTGAATAAATTACTCCGGGCACAGATACAGCAAGTTAAATATCTAATTTATTCAATAAATTTATTGAATAAATTACTCCGGGCACAGATACAGCAAGTTAAATATCTAATTTATTCAATAAATTTATTGAATAAATGCTAAAAATTTGAATAAAATTGGATACGTCTCTGATTTTTTTTGTTTAATTTAAAAATGGCATATTGGTTTATTTATAAAGAATAGACGCTTAGTGGGTGTCCCCGTATTTCAGATTAGTTTTTTTTTTAGAGGGGGGGGGGGGGGAGGGCAACACAATCCACTCAAAATGATGTTCCACTACTGGAGACTCTCCAGGATCATTGGAACTGAAATGTCTGTAAAATCTCTGAAGAAATCCATAACGTACAAAATGGTAACGGAAGGAATCCCATTTCTTTTTCTTGACAATTTGATCCTTTGATTCGTGTCATCTCATCTGACCTATGACATTTGTTGCAAAGTCGCGGACGATATAAAACGAAAGTAGATATAATGGATCTTGAACTCTCGTTAGTGATTTAATTATCCACGTCTAGGACTACTATGTCCAGCGGATCGCTCCTGAATCCACGTGCCCTACTAATAATGTAGGGACGTCATGTTGGTGAAGCGGATACCAACGCGAACTGACGACCTGGGTGTGCTAAGTTCGACTCTAGTCGGTTTCAGAGCACCACTTTCACTTTTGAAAGCATCGGGGAAACGAATGCCATCAACAGGATCAAGCCGGTCAAAAAAGGGGTAGCATGGTGAGTCATACGAATTTACTTTTACTAATAACGGTTCAAATTAGGGATCTCCATGTTTTGAGGGGTCTTCATATTTGGGAGGTCTCCATGTTAGGGGTATCTGCTCTAATTTTGTCAAGTGAAACATTTTAAACCTTGAATCCAATGTTTAAACGTCCTGGATATGTCCTTAAGTTGTATGCAGTCGTGAGATCTCAATTTCGGCAATATGGAGTCACCCCTTAGTCCCCAATTCACTCTGACCAGGAGTGCTACACAGTGTTTGTGATAAATTTGACACTTTTTGAAAGGAAAAAAAAAAGTCATATCTTGGCCAATAATTGATGCATTCTCAAAATTCAAAGTAGTACCTGTCATAGCGCCACATATAGGTTAAATCAAAACTATTTATTTACAAAATATATACTCACAAAAGAACATCATCTACAAACTAATCATATACAAAACGCTTTCGGCATAAAATGACCTAGTTGACATGCCGTAACACCTTACAACCAACCTATCAATATTTTAAATGAGGCTCTGTTTTTCCAGTTATCAGGAAAACCGGCTGTCGTAGATAACAAACCTCGCCTGTACACCTAAAGACTCAACTAGCAATCTTTCTAATCATGCTCCCTGAATTAGCAGGCTATGTCCACTCGCTATCGCTTCACAATGTAATTCCTGTTCACTACTTGAAATTATTGAAACGAAACTAATTAATAAGAAACAAAGGCAAAACTCCCCCTCTCTTTCTCTTTTTCTGTCTATCGATAAAAAAAGAAGACAAAATTAATCAAGGTACAAAACTAATCGATAAGACAAAAGAATCGATGAGAAAAAGAAGCCAAAACTCTCTCTCTCTCTCTCTCTCTCTCTCTCTCTGTTCGTTCTGTTTTAATAATAAGGGAACATTTTTGTGTCGATATTAAAAGTGAAAGAAATTCTTTCCTTTCTTTAAATAAGGCTCTGTTTTTCTAGTTATCAGCAAAATCGGCTCTTAGCTTTCGTAGATAACAAGCCTTGCCTGTAAACCTGAAGACTCAACTAGCAATCTTTCTAATCATGCTCTCTGAATAAAGCAACCTGTTCAAAACTTAGAGCAACCTATTCAAAACTTAAACCAATTATTCAAAATTAAAGCAACCTATTCAAAACTTAAAGCAATCTATTCAAAATTAAAGCAACCTATTAAAAAATTAAAGCAACCTATTCAAAAATTAAAACAACCTATTCAAAATTTAAAGCAACCTATTCAAAACTTAAACCAATTATTCAAAAATTAAAGCAACCTATTCAAAACTTAAACCAATTATTCAAAACTTAAACCAATTATTCAAAAATTAAAGCAACCTATTCAAAACTTAAAGCAATCTATTCAAAATTAAAGCAACCTATTCAAAACTTAAACCAATTATTAAAAAATTAAAGCAACCTATTCAAAACTTAAACCAATTATTCAAAACTTAAACCAATTATTCAAAAATTAAAGCAACCTATTCAAAACTTAAAGCAATCTATTCAAAATTAAAGCAACCTATTCAAAACTTAAAGCAATCTATTCAAAATTAAAGCAACCTATTCAAAACTTAAAGCAATCTATTCAAAATTAAAGCAACCTATTCAAAACTTAAACCAATTATTCAAAATTAAAGCAACCTATTCAAAACTTAAAGCAACCTATTCAAAACTTAAAGCAACCTATTCAAATTTAAAGCAACCTGTTCAAAACTTAAAGCAACCTGTTCAAAATTAAAGCAACCTGTTCAAAACTTGTCACAAGGAACCTTTGTCCATGAAGCTCAGAGTTCTACTAACAATGTACTTCCCTCCAATCCTGTAGCTCCTATGTCAACTCAGCTAATACATCACGAGAAATGCTGAAAAGCATGACAGATAAATCAATTAACGTATCCCTTTAAATCCCAAAAGTTTCAAAGTCGCAATTTGGACATTCTCTTCTTTTTTATGATTCTCTATTTTATTGTGTTCTTCATGAATCGATTTGAATGCAAATAAGTTATTTCTTGACGGTGTAACATTCTCTCAAGATTTTCTAAATGTCACTGGACTTAAACCAATAACTTTAATTTTAATTCAACAAATGGTTTGAATTAGCAGGCTATGCCCACTCGCTATCGCTTTAAAATTTAATTCCTGTTCACTACTTGAAATTATTGAAACGAAACTAATCAATAAGAAAAAAAGACAAAACTCACTCTGTCTCTCTTTCTTTTTCTCTCTATCGATAAAAAAGAAGACAAAATTAATCAATAAGAACAAGATACGAACTCTCTCTCTCTTTTTGTTCTGTTTTAATAATAATAATAATAATAATAATAGTAATACTCAATAATAATGATAATAATAATAAGGGACTATTTTTGTATCTATATCAAAAGTGAAAGAAATTCTTTCCTTTCTTTTTTATTATTATCAGTTATGATTAAGATTAAGCCTCTCCTTCTTTGCTCATAAAATAAAATTTGCATACGTGATTATTGAAGCGAGGCATACACACTTACATTCACTTTTATTATATCGATAGATTAGAACAGCTTTATACACAATCTTAATAGTACAATAGAATCTTCTGATCATAACAGGGAGCAGGAAGGGAATTCCAAAGGCAAGCGGTCCAAAGAAAGAAGCTATCAGATTAGAAAATCTTCTGGCATCTGGGGACCTCTACAGTGAAGGGGTGGGATTCTGTTGCTAAACTTTACTGGGTATTTTCGTTTAGGGGGTACAAGTGCAGTAAGTTCCGCGGAGCACATTCCGTGGAAGTATTTGTAAAACAAGCACAGGTTGCAACATTGCGGCGATGGGACAGGGGCTGAAGTTTGACAGACAGTATGGGAGTTATTAGGTCAGAAATTCTTCTTTTCACCCTTTCCAAAAGGGAGAGGCTAGTGGTTGGTGCACCAGCCCAGATGTGGCAGCAATAGGTTGTTTTACACTATGGGGGTTCTGCGTTGGCACCGCACATCTGGACACAGTAAAGACAACAGGTTATTTACTTTTTAATTTTATTTTTTAATTTTATTTTTTAATTTTATTTTTTAATTTTATTTATGAGTTTAAAATTATCGAAATTACAAAGTAAAATTGTAATGTGGGATTCAGAGCGGGTGAATAAGGGGTACACGGAGATCCTTATGTTACGATACCCTTTGTCACAAACTCAGGTTCGTCTCAACTTGGATGTTGAGACGAACCTACTCTAGTTCACACGAAGGCAGCAATTGATTTCATATAAGATTTATTAACAGCATGCAACAAGAACAAGAGAGAGAGAGAGAGAGAGATTGTTAGATTGCCGTGCCGTACAAGTTATGTCATGCGCCCACCTCTATCCTCAATGGGGCTAAATGAGGAGCGACGACTTTTGCGTCTTCTGCTTGTTGGTGTGTTGTGAGGAAAGAGGCAGAATCTCTTTCTTCCAGAAGTCACATGATTTTGTTTGACCTTTATCTTCCGCTCAACCCCTCCATCTAAACTTACAGCCTTAGTTATGTAATAGTTATTCATTTTCGATCAATTAGAGATGAAACAATTAAAGATGAAACAATCAGAGATGAAACGATTAGAAATGAAACGATTAGAGATGAAATAATTAGAGATGAAACAATTAAGGATGAAACAATTAGAGATGAAACGATTAGAAATAAAACAATCAGAGATGAAACAATTAGAAATGAAACAATTAAGGATGAAACAATTAGAGATGAAACAATTAGAAATGAAACAATTAAGGATGAAACAATTAGAGATGAAACAATTAAGGATTAAACAATTAGAGATGAAACAATTAAGGATGAAACAAGTAGAAATGAAACAATTAAGGATGAAACAATTAGAAATGAAACAATTAAGGATGAAACAATTAGAGATGAAACAATTAAGGATGAAACAATTAGAGATGAAACGATTAGAAATGAAACAATTAAAGATAAAACAATTAGAGATGAAACAATTAGAGATGAAACAATTAAGGATGAAACAATTAGAAATGAAACAATTAAGGATGAAACAATTAGAAATGAAACAATTAAGGATGAAACAATTAGAGATGAAACAATTAAGGATGAAACAATTAGAGATGAAACAATTAGAAATGAAACAATTAGAGATGAAACAATTAAGGATGAAACAAGTAGAAATGAAACAATTAAGGATGAAACAATTAGAAATGAAACAATTAAGGATGAAACAATTAGAAATGAAACAATTAAGGATGAAACAATTAGAGATGAAACAATTAAGGATGAAACAATTAGAGATGAAACAATTAAGGATGAAACAAGTAGAAATGAAACAATTAAGGATGAAACAATTAGAAATGAAACAATTAAAGATAAAACAATTAGAAATGAAACAATTAAGGATGAAACAATTAGAAATGAAACAATTAAGGATGAAACAATTAGAGATGAAACAATTAAGGATGAAACAATTAGAGATGAAACAATTAGAAATGAAACAATTAAGGATGAAACAATTAAGGATGAAACAATTAGAGATGAAACAATTAGAAATGAAACAATTAAGGATGAAACAATTAGAGATGAAACAATTAAGGATGAAACAATTAGAGATGAAACAATTAAGGATGAAACAATTAGAGATGAAACAATTAAGGATGAAACAATTAGAAATGAAACAATTAAGGATGAAACAATTAGAGATGAAACAATTAAGGATGAAACAATTAGAGATGAAACAATTAGAAATGAAACAATTAAGGATGAAACAATTAGAGATGAAACAATTAAGGATGAAACAATTAGAGATGAAACAATTAAGGATGAAACAATTAGAAATGAAACAATTAAGGATGAAACAATTAGAGATGAAACAATTAAGGATGAAACAATTAGAGATGAAACAATTAGAAATGAAACAATTAAGGATGAAACAATTAGAGATGAAACAATTAAGGATGAAACAATTAGAGATGAAACAATTAAGGATGAAACAATTAGAAATGAAACAATTAAGGATGAAACAATTAGAAATGAAACAATTAAGGATGAAACAATTAGAGATGAAACAATTAAGGATGAAACAATTAGAGATGAAACAATTAGAAATGAAACAATTAAGGATGAAACAATTAGAGATGAAACAATTAAGGATGAAACAATTAGAGATGAAACAATTAAGGATGAAACAATTAGAAATGAAACAATTAAGGATGAAACAATTAGAAATGAAACAATTAAGGATGAAACAATTAGAGATGAAACAATTAAGGATGAAACAATTAGAGATGAAACAATTAGAGATGAAACAATTAAGGATGAAACAATTAGAGATGAAACAATTAAGGATGAAACAATTAGAAATGAAACAATTAAGGATGAAACAATTAGAAATGAAACAATTAAGGATGAAACAATTAGAGATGAAACAATTAAGGATGAAACAATTAGAGATGAAACGATTAGAAATGAAACAATTAAAGATAAAACAATTAGAGATGAAACAATTAGAGATGAAACAATTAAGGATGAAACAATTAGAAATGAAACAATTAAGGATGAAACAATTAGAAATGAAACAATTAAGGATGAAACAATTAGAGATGAAACAATTAAGGATGAAACAATTAGAGATGAAACAATTAGAGATGAAACAATTAAGGATGAAACAATTAGAGATGAAACAATTAAGGATGAAACAATTAGAGATGAAACAATTAGAGATGAAACAATTAAGGATGAAACAATTAGAGATGAAACAATTAAGGATGAAACAATTAGAAATGAAACAATTAAGGATGAAACAATTAGAGATGAAACAATTAAGGATGAAACAATTAGAGATGAAACGATTAGAGATGAAACAATTAGAGATGAAACAATTAAGGATGAAACAATTAGAGATGAAACAATTAAGGATGAAACAATTAGAGATGAAACAATTAGAGATGAAACAATTAGAGATGAAACAATTAAGGATGAAACAATTAGAGATGAAACAATTAAGGATGAAACAATTAGAGATGAAACAATTAAGGATGAAACAATTAGAGATGAAACAATTAGAGATGAAACAATTAAGGATGAAACAATTAGAGATGAAACAATTAAGGATGAAACAATTAGAAATGAAACAATTAAGGATGAAACAATTAGAAATGAAACAATTAAGGATGAAACAATTAGAGATGAAACAATTAAGGATGAAACAATTAGAGATGAAACGATTAGAAATGAAACAATTAAAGATAAAACAATTAGAGATGAAACAATTAGAGATGAAACAATTAAGGATGAAACAATTAGAAATGAAACAATTAAGGATGAAACAATTAGAAATGAAACAATTAAGGATGAAACAATTAGAGATGAAACAATTAAGGATGAAACAATTAGAGATGAAACAATTAGAAATGAAACAATTAAGGATGAAACAATTAGAGATGAAACAATTAAGGATGAAACAATTAGAGATGAAACAAGTAGAAATGAAACAATTAAGGATGAAACAATTAGAGATGAAACAATTAAGGATGAAACAATTAGAGATGAAACGATTAGAAATGAAACAATTAAAGATAAAACAATTAGAGATGAAACAATTAGAGATGAAACAATTAAGGATGAAACAATTAGAAATGAAACAATTAAGGATGAAACAATTAGAGATGAAACAATTAAGGATGAAACAATTAGAGATGAAACAATTAGAGATGAAACAATTAAGGATGAAACAATTAGAGATGAAACAATTAAGGATGAAACAATTAGAAATGAAACAATTAAGGATGAAACAATTAGAAATGAAACAATTAAGGATGAAACAATTAGAGATGAAACAATTAAGGATGAAACAATTAGAGATGAAACGATTAGAAATGAAACAATTAAAGATAAAACAATTAGAGATGAAACAATTAGAGATGAAACAATTAAGGATGAAACAATTAGAAATGAAACAATTAAGGATGAAACAATTAGAAATGAAACAATTAAGGATGAAACAATTAGAGATGAAACAATTAAGGATGAAACAATTAGAGATGAAACAATTAGAAATGAAACAATTAAGGATGAAACAATTAGAGATGAAACAATTAAGGATGAAACAATTAGAGATGAAACAAGTAGAAATGAAACAATTAAGGATGAAACAATTAGAGATGAAACAATTAAGGATGAAACAATTAGAGATGAAACAATTAAGGATGAAACAATTAAAGATAAAACAATTAAAGATGAAACAATTAGAAATGAAACAATTAGAGATGAAACAATTAAGGATGAAACAATTAGAGATGAAACAATTAGAAATGAAACAATTAAAGATAAAACAATTAAGGATGAAACAATTAGAGATGAAACAATTAGAAATGAAACAATTAAGGATGAAACAATTAGAAATGAAACAATTAAGGATGAAACAATTAGAAATGAAACGATTAGAAATGAAACAATTAAAGATAAAACAATTAGAGATGAAACAATTAAGGATGAAACAATTAGAAATGAAACAATTAAGGATGAAACAATTAGAGATGAAACGATTAGAAATGAAACAATTAAAGATAAAACAATTAGAGATGAAACAATTAAGGATGAAACAAGTAGAAATGAAACAATTAAGGATGAAACAATTAGAAATGAAACAATTAAGGATGAAACAATTAGAAATGAAACGATTAGAAATGAAACAATTAAAGATAAAACAATTAGAGATGAAACAATTAAGGATGAAACAATTAGAGATGAAACAATTAAGGATGAAACAAGTAGAAATGAAACAATTAAGGATGAAACAATTAGAGATGAAACGATTAGAAATGAAACAATTAAAGATAAAACAATTAGAGATGAAACAATTAAGGATGAAACAATTAGAAATGAAACAATTAAGGATGAAACAATTAGAGATGAAACGATTAGAAATGAAACAATTAAAGATAAAACAATTAGAGATGAAACAATTAAGGATGAAACAAGTAGAAATGAAACAATTAAGGATGAAACAATTAGAAATGAAACAATTAAGGATGAAACAATTAGAAATGAAACGATTAGAAATGAAACAATTAAAGATAAAACAATTAGAGATGAAACAATTAAAAATGAAACAATTAGAGATGAAACAATTAGAAATGAAACAATTAAGGATGAAACAAGTAGAAATGAAACAATTAAGGATGAAACAATTAGAAATGAAACAATTAAGGATGAAACAATTAGAAATGAAACAATTAAGGATGAAACAATTAGAAATGAAACAATTAAGGATGAAACAATTAGAGATGAAACAATTAAGGATGAAACAATTAGAGATGAAACGATTAGAAATGAAACAATTAAAGATAAAACAATTAGAGATGAAACAATTAAGGATGAAACAAGTAGAAATGAAACAATTAAGGATGAAACAATGGCCATGCAAAATTCGAAAGTGACTTTGAAGCGCATTTAAACTGTCAAATTCAAAAATAAAGTCTGGATTAAAGTTTATCGTCAAATGTCAAATATTATCTTTTTGAGATGAGGATTGATAATTGTCATAATTTGCATAATTATTCAGACTACTATTCTCACCTTGGGTGTTATATTCACAACGTTTTGGCCGATGTTACCTCCGTACTCAGAAACCTGTACAACTTCCCGAGTTTGTTATAAAAAATTCTCAAGTGCGACTAGAAGGTTCCCAAGTTTGAAAAGATTCATCTGAAGAAAGGTGGAGGTTACATCGGCCGAAACGTTGTGAATATAACCACTGAGATGAAAATAGTAGTCCGAAATAATCTAAATAATACATTTTGTTTTTTATCAAACAAACAACATTTATAACTAAAATCAGGGGTGAAATAGTTGAAAAATACATATTCTATGCTTAATGTTATCATCCGTTTAATGTTATCATCCGTTTAATGCTATCATCCGTTTAATGTTATCATCCGTTTAATGCTATCATCCGTTTAATGTTATCATCCGTTTAATGTTATCATCCGTTTAATGTTATCATCCGTTTAATGTTATCAAAAAGTGCAAGTCCTAAAGTGAGTATAAGAAGAGGTTTCTACTCTGAATCAAATAATGTAAATACTAAGTTTTTTGTTCCTAATGTTATCGGCCATTACTCGTCATTTTAAAAGCGATAATCACCTTGGGATTCTCATCAATCATCCATGTTTATCCGTTGAAGGACATTAACTCTTCGCGGTTTTGTGGCAATAGCTTTAGATCAAGGTTTGTTGTCTCTTGAAAAATCTTTGAAGGATATCAACACAATACTTCTGTCAGTAGCCGGTGTCGTTTCAGAGTTTTCCTTCTTCTAGACAAGTTGCCCTACCAAGGCTTAAGAGTCTCTATCTCTAGTTCGCTCGTAGCTCGAGGGAAAGAAAGAGATGGGTTCATACCTTTCCCAAAAGTATTAGAGAAAGTGGCATTGCAACCACTTCCAAACTTAACGGCGAATGTACTTCCAAAAATGGTTACCCATCTAAATGTGAATAAGCATTTATTTCTAATGGAGAGGTTGACCGGAGTGGACGTGGCTGCTGCGGGTTGGTTAACTGGTGTTATTTCATAGTTTCTTTCTCCTAGAGAAGTTGCTCTACCAATGCTTGAGAGTGTAGTTTACTCTACTATTTAAATCCGTACTGGGTGGGTGGATGGGGAAGAAAGGAACGTATATTTTCCCAAGGATTTTATTGAAAATGACATGGCACACAAGGCTGCAGTCTGCACTGAAAACCACTTCACTGTCGCCACCTTAAAGGAGTTTCTACTGTTACAATAAATTGAATTCAAGAAGGCAGACTTTTTTTTATGGGTAATGTTACCAGCCATTTAGTTTTATCGCAAAGAGAAAACCTACAATTCCAACTGTCTTATAAGCGATGCCCATTGTAAACTAGTTTTGTTCCCTTTCTCATCCGACGAAATAATCTGGAAGGACGAAGCCAATAACACGGAATATTTTAGCCAATGTATTTTTATCCACGTATACCACTCCCCCACTTGCGCCCCAACTGTCCCTTCTCTTCAATCAAATATAACGATCAGCACCTCCCCTCTCTCGGAGTTGCTCGTATCCATTGTACCTATTGTCTTCTGCTGTCAATAACCTTCCGGCTCTTTTTTTGTGAAGATTGTGCCCTGTTCCTGCATTTCTTCAAAGTAGTTGGTGCCCACAGGGTCTGACAGAGACTAGTTTTGAGAGAGCCACACTTTTTCTGGTGACCTTTATAGAATTGTGAAAAGATTCTACTGTTTTTTATTTATTCTATGTTTGTAAATATTTTTTAGACTGATATATTGGAACAATATTGGTAAAAAAATGAACAAAAATCATATGTACATGCATATATATATATATATATATATATATATATATGAGAGAGAGAGAGAAATTGAAAGAAAATTTCAAGAAATTAAAAGATATCTCTAAATTTGTTTGTTTTTTTTCCCCCTGTTTTCTTTTTCTTTATTGTGTCCATCTTTTTTCTTGTTTCTAAATAATAAAAAAATCATGTTTTCCTGAAATATCCACGATTACCTATCTATCCATCTACGGCATTTTGTGCTGGATTCGATAGAGAGGTTTAGTGAAAATAGACTTGGAAAATGAAAGCTATAAAGGGCTAGGATTGAACCCGGAAAATTTTGCCGACTAAAGTGTGTAACATAGAAATCGCATACATAACACTGAGGTACGGTCACTGGCCAGACCCCACACGAAGAGAAGAGGGGAAACACCTAGATAAGAATAAGCGAAAACATATTTTGGGGAGCAAAACAATCGAAAAGCGTGTCTGGAAAAAATGTCAGGTGCCTGGATCAACCGATGAGAGGAAAGTTTAATTAAACAAAACAGGATACAGAAGTGACAAATGATGATGTTGATCAGAAAAATTTGACAGATCAGCATGAAATAGATGGAAATAAAAAAAGGGAGAAGAGTAGGAGGGAGAAGAAAGAGGAAGTGGGAGTAGGGAAATAGAAGAAAGAAAATTTCATATTCTTTCTCTTGGAGAAAAATAAATTGAAGAAAGCCACCCCCCCCCTCCTCCAAGCCTCGGGAATTAGAGTGTGGCACAGGTGGCAGTGACAGATGGAGTCCAGAGCAAGTGGGAGTAAAAAGGAGAGAACCCTTCGCCCAATTTTATCTGGAACCAAAATAGACCGGTGTGATGGATTTCATTTGAACGAGAGAAAGAAAAGGTAGAGGATCAATTAAGTTGTCGCCGACCTAATCCACTCGGGTCTAAAATGGAATTTGATATAAGCAAGTAGACTTTTGAAATATCAGTCGAGTTAGAATCCCCGTGTTGGCATAACGGGTTGTCACATTCTTGAGCCCTCTGTGTACCAGAACCCTGAGCCAACACTAGGAAGAAACTTGACCTACTAATAAATTAAAACTAAGTTTGTGCACCTCCCAGCCCTGCATCGACCCGTGTCAAAAGAAGGGTAAAAGGAAGTGTAAAAAGAAGGGTAAAAAGAAGTGTAAAAGGCTATTTACCCACACTTCAACTTAAAGAATTGGAACGAATGTATCATTCTTGTTACTCACTTTAATAAATCTGTTGTTATTCCCCAACAGAGTTGTTGGTCCATTTGAAACTTCTTTTGCGACTAACACCAGATGTGATCCAGGTGAAACGCAGGGTTTACCACGGGCTTCGGTTGACGATTTTCGTCGATCGGTGTTTTCACTTTTGTTCTGCACAATTTTGGAATCCGACCACTAACGCGTTGTTATCTGTGTACACGTGTGTGTACCGTGTAGATATTCTACATATATGCACACACACACACACAAACACACACACACATATATGTGACCGGTTTGAATAATTATCTCTACACTATATATATATACTATATATATATATATATATATATATAGATAGAAACATGGATAAATAGATAGATCGAATGAATAGCAATAAATAAATAAATAGTTTTACAACATTATTTATTATTACAGTCCCTAGAATTCATGGTCATCAATGGCCTGGTGTACGATCGTTTCAGAGACGCTTAGGAATTATTTTTATTTTCTTATTTTTATATATGAATTCCAATGTGAGAGTTTGGATCCACATTTAAGCCCTCCGTTCAGTCTAGAGAGACTATGGATACCCCTATAAGGGGCTGGCTGTGCGTGTAATTATGAAGCAAGGGTTGCGCAATCCCTAACAACACCTCTCCTGAGTCGGCACTGCTTGATTCCAATGGCAAGCAGTTCAAGACGACTGGAAACAATGCCGAGATAAACAGAGAGCACATACAGCACCTGGTAGTCCCAAATGGTCACCCATTTAATACTGGCCAGGCTCGACGTCGCTTAACTTCGGTGATCTAACGGGAACCGGTGTGTCAACGTGATTGTACCACATACTTGTATATGTACTAGCATATGTGTATGTAGGTAAGTATATATATATATATATATATATATATATATATATATATATATATATATATATATATATATATATATATATATATATATATATATATATATATATATATATATATGTATATATATATGTATGTATGTATGGTTTTGTGTGCCAGAAAGGTGTTAGATGCAATGCGATACAATGTAATTTGTGCCTATTGTGGGTTCACAAAAAGTGCAGTGATCTGAATGGTAAGTTAGCCCCGAACCCCAACTTTATCCCAAGTGTAGAAGATGCATGGGACAGGCACTTCCTATTGATGGCCGTCTCCACATAGAGATGGTACTAGCTGACAATACTATGAAAGTAGTAGACTCTTTGTGCTCCCTTGGAGATATGCTGAGTGCAAGTTGTGGATGTGAATTCAATACGGCCACAAGAGTGAAGGCAGCGTGGGTGAAATTTCGAGAGCTGTTGTCTCTGATAGCATCGCAAGCTATTCCTCTCTACATCCGGGGTAAGCTGTATAGCAGCTGTAGCAGGAGTATCATGTTATATGGCAGCGAATACTCGGCCCTCACCCAGCTCTATCTCTTTTGCCCAACTGTAGCGCAACAACAGATCTATGATTAGATGGATTTGCAATACGAAATCTGACCAACCCTGACATGTTAGGTTTGGAGGATTTGCTAAAAGCACTACATTTGACGAGCATAGATGTTATTCTTAGGACGAATCAGTAACGCTGTTCATGTGGAGTCTTAAAAGTGTAAATATGCATTACGATGTTGCATGTTTTGTTGCATGCGAATCACAGGTTTGCTGCGGGTGAGAAATATTTAACTAATAGAAGAGTAATCATTCAAGATATAGGAAATATCTCTGTTTTGGGGGTTGACCATCCAGAATTCGATTTGTCCACTTGAAAAAAAAGTAATGGTTCTACAGATACCAGGGCCTCTGTTGTGATTATAATTTGCTTGAGTTTTTCAAAAACTAATGGCCAGCAAGATACGGGACCCTCTAGACGGTAGGTGCTTTATGTTCATAGATTGACAGCTGATTATCTCAAGTGGACTTTTATGGTGTGGCCCCAGTGATATCTGTATATATTCCAGCAGATAAGGTAGGGGGGTTAATTGGCCCCCTGAGCGTCTCATGGGCAGTTGAGCTTTGTGTGTCTCTCAGCGAGGGATGGACCTGCGGCTATTAGCTAATGAATTGTGTTCGATTGGATTTGCGTTTTGATTTGGTCGGGCTAAGAATTCTCATCTGCAAGTCTGTTGTTCAGTAGAAGAAAATGCGTATCATTGTAACTCCCGAAAAATAAAACTTTGTTACTTGTTTTAAATTGGAGTTGTAATTTTGTTTGGAGGGAGACAACTTCTGTTGCAGCACTGACTGAAATCACACAATTGACACTGCGACCAGTGTTGGAATGTTTGCAATGGATGCGAATAACAGACTTGCTGCAGGTGAGAGATAATTGACCAAAGGAAGAAAAACGACACAATAAATTTGAAATATGTCTGATCTGGAATTTTGACCACCCAGAATTTGATTTCTCCTTAAGAAAAGTTAGTATCTCTTTAAACAGGGATTCATGCTGAGATACAAGGTTCCCTGCTGTGGTTATGACTCACTTAGGGTCCTTCAAATTTGATGTCTGTCCAGATACAGAACCCCTGGGCAGTAGTTTTTTGATGCTCATAGAAAGGGCTGGCTATTATTTTCAAGTGGATAACTGGGTAGTCTTTCTGGTGTGGTCCCGGGGAATGTCTATATATATTCCAGCAGATGAGCAGGTGTTGGAGTTGGTTGGCTGAGCATTGAACAGTCAGTTGAGCCTCTGGTCGTCTGACAGGCAGTTGGGTTTGTGTACCCTTCAGAGAGAGATGAGCCTTTGGGCTTTAAGTTATTGGACTTGTGTTTAGATTTGGTAAGGCTAAGATTTCTCAGTTGAAAATCTATTGTTCAGTAAAAAAAACGAATCATCATAACCTCCCAAAAAATAAACCTTTGTTACGTGTTTTAAACCGGAGTTGTGGTTTTATTTGGAGGGAGAATTCTACTGTTGCAGCAATGACTGAGACCACGCGATTGACCACGCGACGGTGTCGGAATCGAGCAAAGACTTTGAACCAGCACAACAAGCGGACTATCACGGCCTGTGCAGTAAATGCACACAGATGCACGTCCATATCTGTTGCTACATGACCAGGATTGACCCTGCAGGATGCAGCGGAGGCTAGAGGCACACACACGAGCTTACATCTAGCGCCGAGGGGACCAAGATCAACTCTGCAGAATGCAACAACTTCTAGATGCACAGATCCAGAATTAACCAAGGAAGATGACAACATGAGGCAACTCCTCAGACAAAAACAAAACAGAAAAAACGGCTGTGACGTCACCGGAAAAGAACGACAAAATGGTCGGTCGAAAACAATTCATTTTTCTCTCGTTTTATTTTATTTCACTTTAGGTTCTTCTTGGTTTTGGAAAGGTCTCTTCCTTTGTTGTCGTGTTATAGATAGAGTTATGAATAGAAATCTGAACTTAAAGAAATTTATAGAACTCAATCAAAATGGCGAGAAGTAGATCGATTGCCTGGGCTCCAGTTAGAATAAATCAAAGAGAGGGTTATGTCTTTGATACTGTTGTAATTTTTTTGGAAGGGGCGGACATAAATGGGGTGAATAAGATATGACAGAGTTAATTTTTTTTTCTAATTTCAATTTACTTTATATTATGGATATTAGGCGAGTGAAGAGAGATAGGTTTTGAAAGAAAAGATTTCCATGGATGATTGTGGCATTTTTTTTATCTCATTCTGTCCGTTGTTTGTCTGTATGCAGAGTGAATAATTTTATTGGTGTGATGGATGCAGGTTGCTGAGCGTTGGAGTGGCAAGATGCTAACACTCCATGAGTGATAGGTCATAGATAATGATTTTTCATGGACCTTAGTATAGAAGAATAAAGAAATATGGAAGTATAAAATTGTGAAATTTTGATGCCAAATAGATTAACTTGTTTTCAAAGAATTGAAAAAAGGTGGGGGATGAGGTACCCTGGCAATTCATGCATTGGAAAGTGTTTTGGGATCAGAGAGAGTTTTTCATGCGTTGACTGTGGTCATAAGATACGACCACATGCACCCACCCCTGATCCACAGATTGCACCCACTTGGTGTTTGGTTGGGCATCGGACAGTGTGCAAGTGAGGCTTGATTAGTAATAGCATATGTATAGATGTGTAATCTATTGAGAGGATATGCTCTTTATATTTTAATTTTTTTGTTCTGGAGATTGTGAATGTCTGATTTATTATATTTTTGAATTGCGTGTGTGGGTGTTCCTATTTAAAAAAAAAACTAACTGTTGTAATTTCTTTGGAGGAAGCAGACATACGATATTATAGAGTTAAATTTTTTTCTAATTTCAATTTACTTTATATTATGGATATTAAGCGTTCTGTCCGTTGTTCATCTGTATGTAGAGTGGATAATTTTATTGGTGTGATGGGTACATGTGGCTCATAATATAAAGTAAATTAAAAAACACTTTCCAACGCGTGAATTGCCAGAGAACCTCACCCCCCACCTTTTTTCAATTCTTCAAAAACAAGTCAATCTATTTGGCATCAAAATTTAACAATTTTATACTTCCATATTTCTTTATTATTCTATACTAAGGTCCATGAAAAATCATTATCTATGACCTATCACTCATGGAGTGTTAGCATCTTGCAACTCCAACGCTCAGCAACATGTATTCATCACACCAATAAAATTATCCACTCTATATACAGACAAACAACGGACAGAACAAGAAAAAAAAATGGTACAATTATCCATGGAAATCTTTTCTTTCAGAACCTATCTCTCTTCACTCGCCTAATATCCATAATATAAAGTAAATTGAAATTAGAAAAATGCTGTTGTGTGCGGTTTGGGTTAAGTGCGGCCGGTCATGGAGATTGTGAATTTCTGATTTATTATATTTTTGAATTGCGTGTGTGGATGTTCCTATTTCAAAAAATAAATTTAAAAATGTTGAAATTATGGAAAAGGTTTTTGTTAAAAAAAATTTTGAATGGTAAAATTATGGAAAAAGATTTTGAAGAGTTCCTGTAAGTTTGCAGAAGATATTTAGGGGTTGGAAACTTTTAAAATGTTCAAATTATAAAAAATTGTTTTTGTTTGAGAAAATAGAATTATTGAAAATTGTTTTGGAGAGTTCCTGCAAGTTTGCAAAAGAGATTTGGGCTGTTGAGAAATTTTAAAATGTTGAAATTGTGGAAAACGTGTTAATTTGAGAAATTTGAAAATAGTAGAATTATGGAACATTTTTTCTTTTAGAGTTCCCGCAAGTTTGACGAAGATATTCGAGTTGTTTATAAATTTTAAATTAGTTTTAAATTAGTTATGCACAAAATTCAGAGGTGAATATTTTTGCGCCTGTGATTGGCTAAAAGACGTTGCTGATTTGAGATCTTGTCCAATCAAGGATAGATACTTTTAAACAACATTCACTTCTGCTGTCTCCTATTGTACAAATAAGTGTACATTTCTTCTACTTAAGTCGCAAATGGCACATTTTGTCTGAAATGACAGCCTCTCGTAATTTTTGCAATCTTCTTGTAATCATTGTCATCTTCTCGTAATTTTTGTTATCTTATTGTCGTCTTCTCGTAATTTTTGTCATCTTCTTGTAATTATTGTCATCTTCACGTAATTATTGTCATCTTGTAATTATTGTCTTCTCGTAATTTTTGTCATCTTCTCGTAATTATTGTGATATTCTCGTAATTATTGTCATAATCATTGTCATCTTCTCATAATTATTGGGAACTTTCTCGTAATTATTGTCATAATCATTGTCACATTCTCATAATTATTGTCATATTCTCGTAATCATTGTAATCTTGTACTCATTGTCATCTTCTCGTAATTATTGTCATCTTCTTGTAACTATTACATTGTCATCTCGTAATTTTTATCATCTTTTTGTAATTATTGTCATCTTGTAATTATTGTCATAATCATTGTCATCTTCTCATAATTATTGTCATATTCTCGTAATTTGTGTCATCTTTGCCATCTTCTCGTAATTATTGTCATCTTGTAATCATTGTCATCTTGTTGTAATCATTGTCATCTCGTAATTATTGTGATCTTCTCGTAATTATTGTAATCTTCTCGTAATTATTGTCATAATGATTGTCATCGTCTCATAATTATTGTCATATTCTTGTAATTTGTGTCATCTTCTCGTAATTATTGTAATCTTGTAATCATTGTCATCTTCTCGTAATTATTGTCATCTATTTGTAATTATTATCATCTTGTAATCATTGTCATCTCGTAATTTTTGTCATCTTCTTGTAATTATTGTCATCTTCTCATAATTATTGTCATCTTCTCGTAATTATTGTCATCTCCTTGTAATTAATGTCTTCTCGTAATTATTGTCATCTTCTTGTTGTAATTATTTTCATCTTCTTGTAATTATTATCATCTTCTTGTAATCATTGTCATCTTCTCGTAATTATTGTCATCTTCTCGTAATTTGAGTCATTGTCATTTTCTCGTAATTATTGTCATCTTCTGGTAATTCTTGTAATCATTGTCATCTGCTCGTAATTTTTGTCATCTTGTAATCATTGTCATCTTCTCGTAATCCTTGCCATCTTCTCGTAATTATTGTCATCTTCTCGTAATTATTGTCATCTTCTCGTAATTTTTGTCATCTTCTTGTAATTATTGTCATCTTCTCGTAATTATTGTCATAATCATTGTCATCTTCTCATAATTATTGTCATATTCTCGTAATTTGTGTCATCTTTGTCATCTTCTCGTAATTATTGTCATCTTGTAGTCATTGTGATCTTGTTGTAATCATATTGTCATCTCGTAATTATTGTCATCTTCTCGTAATTTTTGTCATCTTCTTGTAATTATTGTCATCTTCTCGTAATTATTGTCATCTTCCTGTTATCATTTTCATCTTCTCGTAATTTTTGTCATCTTCCTGTTATCATTTTCATCTTCTCGTAATAATTGTCATCTTCCTGTTATCATTTTCATCTTCTCGTAATTTTTGTCATCTTCTTGTAATCATTGTCATCTTCTCGTAATTATTGTCATCTTGTAATCATTGTCATTTTCTCGTAATTATTGTCATCTTGTAATCATTGTCATCTTCTCGTAATTATTGTCATCTTCTTGTAATCATTGTCATCTTCTCGTAATTATTGTCATTTTGTAATCATTGTCATCTTCTTGTAATCATTGTCAGTCTTTAAATGTCGACTTTGTGTTTCCTATCTTTTTTTCTCGTGGCTTATCTGGTCGTTTATTCCTAAATCCCCATAAAGAACTACAAATATTTTAAATATTTCACCCATAATAATTTTGCTCCCGACCGTTGCCATGCAGATGACGGGGCGACGGGGAGACGGGGCGACGGGGCGACGGGATAGTAGTCTGGGCATCCAATCATATTCAAACTATTTTCCTCATAATATTTCTTCAGTACTAGGACTTATACTTGAGTCTTTTGGACATACAATCAAGAAGTTGCCCTCTGTCATCACTAGGGGTTTACCAAGCCATCACTAGACCTCTACATGCAACTGCACCTTAGGTAACCCCACGTGTTACCCCAGTGCTACAGCAAAAATCGTTAATGTTCGAGATTCTATGAAAGACATTTTGTCGCCGACTTAAAAAGTTTTTTTCTTTCTTTAAGCGTAAAATGGTTAAATTTCTTCTTTTTGAGTTTTATTTTCAAAACGAATATTTCGGAGCGTTAACATTTGCTGAGTTTTATTTTCAAAACGGATATTTTGGAGCGTTAACATTTGTTGAGTTTTATTTTCAAAACGGATATTTCGGAGCGTTAACATTTGTTGAGTTTTATTTTCAAAACGAATATTTCGGAGCGTTAACATTTGTTGAGTTTTATTTTCAAAACGGATATTTCGGAGCGTTAACATTTGTTGAGTTTTATTTTCAAAACGAATATTTCGGAGCGTTAACATTTGTTGAGTTTTATTTTCAAAACGGATATTTCGGAGCGTTAACATTTGTTGAGTTTTATTTTCAAAACGGATATTTCGGAGCGTTAACATTTGTTGAGTTTTATTTTCAAAACGGATATTTCGGAGCGTTAACATTTGTTGAGTTTTATTTTCAAAACGGATATTTCGGAGCGTTAACATTTGTTGAGTTTTATTTTCAAAACGGATATTTCGGAGCGTTAACATTTGTTGAGTTTTATTTTCAAAACGGATATTTCGGAGCGTTAACATTTGTTGAGTTTTATTTTCAAAACGGATATTTCGGAGCGTTAACATTTGTTGAGTTTTATTTTCAAAACGGATATTTCGGAGCGTTAACATTTGTTGAGTTTTATTTTCAAAACGGATATTTCGGAGCGTTAACATTTGTTGAGTTTTATTTTCAAAACGGATATTTCGGAGCGTTAACATTTGTTGAGTTTTATTTTCAAAACGGATATTTCGGAGCGTTAACATTTGTTGAGTTTTATTTTCAAAACGGATATTTCGGAGCGTTAACATTTGTTGAGTTTTATTTTCAAAACGGATATTTCGGAGCGTTAACATTTGTTGAGTTTTATTTTCAAAACGGATATTTCGGAGCGTTAACATTTGTTGAGTTTTATTTTCAAAACGGATATTTCGGAGCGTTAACATTTGTTGAGTTTTATTTTCAAAACGGATATTTCGGAGCGTTAACATTTGTTGAGTTTTATTTTCAAAACGGATATTTCGGAGCGTTAACATTTGTTGAGTTTTATTTTCAAAACGGATATTTCGGAGCGTTAACATTTGTTGAGTTTTATTTTCAAAACGGATATTTCGGAGCGTTAACATTTGTTGAGTTTTATTTTCAAGACGGATATTTCGGAGCGTTAACATTTGTTGAGTTTTATTTTCAAAACGGATATTTCGGAGCGTTAACATTTGTTGAGTTTTATTTTCAAAACGGAGTTTTATTTTCAAAACGGAGTTTTATTTTCAAA
>OY744528.1:137492990-137495490 GCA_963556195.1 Sepiola atlantica | reverse complement strand
TCTAATCTCTAAATATCATCCAACAGATACGAACTTTCTTCTCCATTCATTCTCTGATGCTTACACTCCTTGCCTCCTTGCATCCTTGCCTCTGCCTCTACCATCTATTTGCCCAGAAGCAATCCACCCCACACCTCAATGCCTTTTATTTTGTGCTTAAATTACATAATTAATTTTACATATAATAAATTTAAATATATTAGTTTTAGGAATAATATTACATATAAATAAATAAAATAAAATTTAAAAAACAAAGGGAAAAACAAGAACAAAAGAATAAATAAATAAGAATTAAGTAATACCACTTAATATATATGTATATAGACTATATATATATATATATAGTCTCGGAAGTTTCTCAACCATTACAACTATATTTAAAAAAAAAAACTAATAGTCCCAAGTGGAAAATCACTCATGTAAGTCAATTTATTTTTTACAGTTATTATATTAGTTTGTTTCTAACACTATTTTAAGGGATCATCAGTTGTTTACCATGAAAAACTGTTTCGGGAATTTAAATATATATATATATATATATATATATATATATATATATATATATATATATATATATATATATATATATATATTTATCATCTCTAAATAAAATTTAAATAGATTAAGTTTATGAATAATTATACCCTATAACATTACTTATAAAATAAATATGAATTAAGAAATATACAATTAATTCTAACCAGATTCTGGATTTCACAGTTGCCTCCCTTGACCGTTCGTTTCCCTGTAACGGCACAAATTTATCAAATTTAAAATTAAAATTGGAATAAAAAAGTAAAAAGGGGGAAAAATCAAATAAAAAAAAAAGTATATAAATAAACAAATATTAATAAGATGACAAGCTTTAAGTCGAATAATTATACATATATATAAATATATATATATATATATATATATATATATATATATATATATATATATATATATATAAATATATTTATATAAATATATTTATATATATAAATATATATACATATAAATATATATATATAAATATATATATATATATATATAAATAAATATATATATATATAAATATATATATATATATATACATATACATATATATATGTATTCATATATATCAATATATATATATATATATTTATATATATATATATAAATATGTATATATATAAATATATATATATAAATATATATATATATATATATAAATAAATATATATAAATATATATATATATACATATACATATATATATGTATTCATATATATCAATATATATATATATTTATATATATATAAATATGTATATATATAAATATATAAATATATATATATAAATATATATATATATATATATATATATATAAATAATTATATATATATATATATATATATATATATATATATATAAATAATTATATATATATATATATATATATATATATATATATATAAATAATTATATATATATAGATAAATAAACAATAACAAATATTTATATTTGAAGCTCCTCGTTAAAAAGTAGAGCATTGTAAATGGTAATAATAACACAGCGTGACGTCACTTGCTTTATATGCATCATTCCTTCACTTATAGAAGTTGAATGCCTGTACCTCTCGCCGCCTTTAAAAGTGTTAAAATTAACATTGTATTTAAGCTGTTCAGAACTGGCCTATGTGTTAGCGACGTTGGATTGGAGTTGAAAAATACTTGTAATTGTGGGGATTGTTTTGGTTCCCTGTTTGGAGTCTAGTATTTTAGATGACGGTCGCGTCCTTAGGGATTACCAAGCCACCACACTAAACAATTAATTTTGTGTAGATAATTGAGACCGATTCGATTACAAGGATCACCAGTTAGCGAGTGCTAACTTTTAACAATATAATATTGCTAATAAAAAGAAGAAACTGTAAAGTAAAAGAATAAAAACTTTTATATGTAAACAATTTTACAAAAATGTAAAATTTAAAAATAAAGTTTGAAGGATAAAAAAAGTCTGAAACGACACGATGTGTTAACTTTGTCCTTAAAGTTTAGTATGCGTGTGTGCGTGTGTGTTTGTGTGCGTTCTTGGTTAAGCTTGTTATTGTGGGAAGACAGCAGGCGTGCTTACAAGTAGATTGTTGCTTTCTTCATTGGTTGCGAGGCGCGTTGTCTGGTCTCGCCAAGAGAATTGATCTTTCTCAGATAATTCCCTGTTTTTATTAAAAGTCTATTTAGCACCCACTTGATAAACATGTGTCAACACTCTTCTGAGTTCACTTTTCAGCCACATCTGTTATCATTTATTTTTACGAGCAGCTTGCCCGCGAGATGATCCCCTCTTCAAGAAGAAAGAAAGAAAAAGAAAAGGGAGAGAGGAAAGAAGAGGAAAGAAGAGGAAAGAAGAGGAGAGAGTAAGCCGAACGAACCTAGAAATAAAAGGGGTAGCTAAAAAGGCTAGCACTTTCCTTCAATGCCCGTTCGTCTCATCGATCTATTGATCTGCCACATAATCCAGGGTTTCGAATCGT